>PVLD010004658.1:0-122470 GCA_004027595.1 Dinomys branickii
GGGAGGGCCCGAGGCGGCCGCGCTCCCACTGCGCCTGGACCGATCCCCGCTTCTTCCCCGCGGGGATCGTCCCCGGCTCCCAAGGGGCCAATTTTAATCTTTGGCATTTGCAAGGCCAGTTTCTGTAGGCCAATTTTTTTTTTTTTTACTAATTATAGCTAGTAATATCATTTGAAGTCCAGAATTATGATCCCTCCTACACTGCTGTTGTGGTCTAGAATTGCTTTAGGTGCGCTGGGTATCTTTTCATTTGCTGTACATTTAGGATACTGTATCAGTCAGGGTTTACTAGAGAAACAGATTTAACACAAGATATACAAATGTACAACAAATTGCCTATTTGGCTTACAATGGTCACCTACAGGATTAGATGAGGAAGTGTGCAGAGGGTGTCTGCACACTGGAGATTGAACAGCCCAGGCCTGGGGCCTGGAGCTCACCGCAGTGTCTGTGCAAGTCCGTATCAAGGTCTGTTGAGTCTGTAACGAAATGCTGATGGGTCTATGATGAAGTCCCAGGCGGAAACCAAAGAGTCTGCACAGGAAGCCCCGAGACGGCCAAGCTGAAGGTGAAGACTGGAGCTCCTCCGAAGACCTCGCAGCCGGTTCCTCCTCAGTTCCTTTTTATAGTCTCCCAGCTCGGGGGAGGTGGGGGGGTCCTCTACACCCGCACCCTCTGTATGCCTTCCTCTTGCACAGGTTTAGAATGAATACAAATAAACACCTGGCTTCCTGCTGAGTCACACAGTTAACCTTTAAAGCTTCCCAAATTAACATAAACAACATCCCACAAGGGTGAGGGCATATCCTGTTTACCCCAAGATTTACAACTGCTGAGTTGTTTAGTTAAACCTCTAGACTCCCCAAGTTGACACAATGTATCAACCATAACAGATACCTTTTAGTTCTGGGAAGAATGCTGTTGTTATTTTAATTGGGTTGGGATTCAATATTGAAGCAAATTCTTAGCATCCTTTTTTATACAAGCCAGTGAGGGTTACCATTTGGAAAAAACATATTGTTTAATCATGTCAAATGCAAAGAATTACCATGTAGTTATTTGGCTTGATTTGTCTTCATTTTAAACATAATACTAACATCTTTATAATTTCTTAGGTAGACAAACAGAATTGCCAAAATTTTTTGATACAGACTATGAGAAGTAATGAGTACCTGCCAATTAAGAATATACACTTTTCTCACAAGTAAAATGTCCTTTCTACTATGAATTCATTTTTAGGGATTTATATACAACTGAAAAATATCTGAATAGAGTCAGTCTTTGATGTACCTTTCAAATCTGTAATTCTAATTATTTTTTGAAGTAAGGATGAATAAAACAGGCTCAGTGCTTACCGAGTAAAAGGAACAAGGCTCTTGCCGGATAAACAACTATAAACATTACACAAGGTGGCAACTCAGCAAAACAGGGTAATTACATTTTCAGCATATTAAAACCAGAAGCATAATTTGCAGCATTACACTATGACAATTTACCTTTTAAAATAATGCATCTAGCACAGAATTGCAATTCATTTAGCCAGAAGTATAAAATAAATCTTTATAATGTGAAAAGGCATTATACAGACACTTAAGAAAACCCTAAATCTTAAAGATTTAATTTCCCTAAGCACTCAAAAGCTAACAGAGACACTAAAGAACTAATTATATTGGTAAAAGTAAAATTTTTATGAAACTAGCACATTCATAGCTTCTATTATAATAGATCTGATCAATAGTTTAAGAAAGTGTTGTCGTTTTTCTCATAAAGGAATAGAGATTCTGGCCTTTCCTTTGTGCATTATAGTTTAAAATTTTTTTTCATTTAAAAGATTTTTCCTTACTACAGAGTGTTACTAATCAGAAATGCTTTACTGTGTGTATAGTCTATCAGGATACACAACTAATTTATAATAAAACAATAAATCCTACACCTTTACAAAATGAAGCCATCACAGGAAAAATTATCAGTACTTTCAAAACTCACATTATTTCTTTTCACCTATTTGATGCCAGATATAAAGAAGAAACATTAAACTTTGAGGGTGTTAGCACGCGAATATTATGTGTTCTGGTTTTTCAGTTTTTAGTTTTACTAGTTCATGTTGGAATTACATAGCATTTGCATTCTGCGTGTGACGTTGGTCTATGTACACAGCATGTATCCATGTTTTCTATTCCCTTTCCCTCTCTTGCCCCCAACTCTTGATCCCTTTCCACCTTGAGAAAGATGTAACTCCCTACTTCCTATTATCTGTCTTTTATCTTGCTCTTTCTTTATATTTTGTGTTTCTCATATAACAAAAGCCAAGTGATATTTAGGCTTGTGATTCTTATTCACTAGACTTTACAGTCTCAAAGTATATAAACTTTCCTTCAAAAAACTCACACTCACCCTTCTTTATGGCAGCATAGTACTCCACAGTGCATAAATACCACATTTTCTTTACCCATTTTTCTCTCAATGGACATATAGACTGTTTTCAAGATTTAGCCACTATAAATTGTGCTGCTATAAACATGGGTAGGCATGTATCACTGAAATGTGTTGTCTTTAACTCTTTGGGAAGATACCTAGAAGAGGAATCACTGGGTCAAGTGAAACTTCTTATTTTAGTTTTTTGAGGAGTCTCCATACTGCTTTCTACAGAGGTTGCACTATTCTACATTTCCACAATAATTACACACTTACAAATTTAGTCCTTGCCTACATGTGGGATATAATGTCATTTATTTTTATAAGTATTTCTTGACAGCCTAGTGCTCATATGTGTAGACCAAGCAAAATGATAAATGTCATATATGCAACATCTGTACTTGAGAGGACACCCTATTATTTCATTAAATGCACTTATCTATAGTGAATGGATATACCATCATCCACAGGAAAAAGAAAACGAACAACAATGACTTAATTAAACCACTCAAATAAAGACAGATTCCATTGTTACAAATCTTGGTCACTCACTACTTCAAATAAATAACAATAAAAAATGTTTATGTGCTCTTCAGAAATGAGAAAGAATTAGAAATTGGAAATAAGAACAAAATACTAGAAAAAGAAAGAATTTCCGCTCAAAAAAGTCAAATAAGATAATCTTACTTATAGCCGTAACATGCATGAAGAAATTGTCTTTAAACAATAATTTACATAATATTTTGAAATTAAGTAACTTCCAACACTAGATCAGAAAAAGGACATGCTATTGAGCAGTAAAGAGTCATTTTGTTCCTTTTTAAAATGAATGCTGCACTTAATTGACAGAGTATAAACAACTGGTTTCCCTAAAAGTCATTATTTCGGTGTTTGAAAAGGTATCTGGCTAGTGTAAGTCTTTCTATTTTTGAATTAGGAAGTTCACCTCTTAATTTTGTTTCCCAAAATGTTACGAAACACAGTTTAGTCATGTTATACTTTATAGAAAATAATACTGGGTGAAACTGGGGTCCACAATATGTGTACTTTGGTAGAGCATAAAGTGAACTATGTAAAGCTACATTACAGTTCTCATCTACTTGCCTTTTTTTTAAGCTAAACAATATTTGTGTGAAAATTTTGACATATTTGTGGGTGCCCACTAATTCTTACAAATTGATAATAGGGAAAGAAATTATCCTAAAACTGAAAATACATACCATGTGGCATGTTTTGATAATACATACCATGATAATTGATAGCACATACCATGTCAGAAGTTTATTGTATTAATCTGAAACTATGTAAACACATCAAGTATATATCCTGAAAAATATTTCACAAATATCCATGCTTAGATCTCCAAACATTTGTAATAAAGCTTTTCTGCATGACATAAAATCAGTGGAATAAAAATTATAGAACAGAATATAGTAGAGAAAATTAAGAAATGATAGTGAGACTCACAATGACAAACTATATATGCATGTGATAAATAAGTAAATAATGATATACATTTGTAAAAAATATATAATTATACATATTTATGACACATAATTTTGAATATGACATATATAGCTATATAGATACATAGATACAGTACAGACATAAAAGAAGGATATTTACCTATTATAAAAAGCAGAGTATTTATGAGATGAGAAGGTATTGACCCGTGACTGCAATAAATATAAATATTAATTGCAATAAACAAATATTAATGACAATGTAGATTTTTCTAGTAATCTGCATAGCAAAATAATATGTAGTTATATAATTTACTATTATTTTGTTTATATTTATATATATCTTCTGGTTTATGGAATGAAAAATAATATATTTTCCTAATATAAATGGAAGATAAAATTTTTGACTTTTATTGTATCTGTTATCATCTGCACAGAAAACACAGCCATTCTGTGAAAGGAGGCCTTGTATTAGAAGCCACTGTCTTCCTAATTTTTTCCCTCTTTTCCAGGCTAAAAGCCAATTTTACCATGTGGGTTTCTGCGACTGGCTGAAGATTATATAATTTTCAATATTTATAATAGGCATGTTGTGATCAAAATATAGTGAATATTTAAATTTTAAAAATGTCATTGTAGTAAATACACTGCCAGTAATCACCCTCCGGATATTCTTTTCACTACAAGTACACTCACCCCATTGTTCACCCTTCTCCATCATTTTAACTGTGGGGCAAAGCCCGCACTCACCTGGTGCCGGGTCTGGAGAACAGATAAATGAAGATGCACGATGGTGTTTTTACGAGCCTGCATTTCCACTAAATGGCATTCAGGAACAGTTTTCCTCAGAAGTTTGGCCACACCTTCCGAATACTCTCACAAATCGTGCTGCCACACAGCTTTAGAAAGTGACAAGGATGATGGCGTGAGTGTATTGGAAGCCAGGGGAAGTATTTTGAGGGAATTAATGTTAGAATGTCTTTAACGTGCAATCAAATTTTAAAACAAAATACCTCTTATATTGGGCAGGCCCTTTAATATTATGTACCTTCTTCTCTGACTTTTTCCTTCAATAGAATCTTGAAATTCATTCTGATGTAACTAATTTATTATATTTCTTTTTAGTTTGTGAATATACCATGTAATGTATGGTGCGTGTATCTTTCCTTACGGTCGGTATTTTCTCGGACTTACACACTTATGGTGCCGTATATAACTCAACATCACATTTTCTCATAGGATTTCTGGGGTACAAACGAAGAGCCTTATCCTCCTACGCTGTACATTCTGTGAAGTAAAAGAAGTAAAATATCTAGAAGTAAAGTATTGTCAAATATTTCCAAAACGTTTCCTTTTCTGCATATTTACCAACTTCTAACAGAAACTTTTGCATTTGTTTATTTTTACGTATTTGTCATTTAACATGGAAACTTGGTCTTTATTTTCATTTCTTATTAAAAATCCAGAAAAACAACATTTTAATAATTTTTTATTATTTGTATTTCCTCTTCTCCACTGACTCTGGAGATATATCTATCTACATCAGTACTGGTAGAGGAAGATATGTAGGCATAGCATACACACACTTGTGTGATACTTGATTGAGGTCCTGTATCAGACATGCAAGGCAAAGGGGCAAGCATGTTGTCTTCAAGTTCACGGCTTGAATTTTATGTCTATGATGCCCTTAGTAAATAAATATCCTTAATTTCAGATATACAAAATTTGCTAATCCGTTTTCCACTGGGACCTATCTTTGAATCATTTAATATTTTAAATATACCTATGTTGATGTAGCTGTTTTTGTATTTACTATATACATAATATGCTCTGTACATTTTATATAAATCTATTATTTATGTTTTAAGTTCATAGATTTTTAATACTTGTGCAATGACCAAATTAAATTTTTAAAATGACACAATCCATTTTTGAGGTACAATATTCATAATTTTTATTTCAGATTTCCTCACCTTTGGTAAACTGTACTTTTCACGAAATCTTTGCATCCCATTCAAATTGTCAAACTCGATAGAAGATATTTTTCATCACACTCTCTTATTACCTTGTTATTGTCCCTTGTATCTACATATATTGAAAAACCTTTCTGAAATGTAACTTGTCTTTTCAGGTATACCGCATAACTACAGAGAGAAAATGTTTACCATTACCATGCCTTTCTGTCGTTCCTGAAGATCTAAGCTTCTCTCTGGCATTATTTCCCATCACTTGAAAAAGTGTCAGTCTTTCTTGTAATGCTGATTTCCTGGGGACAAGTTCTCTTAACATTTCATAAAAAGAAAAAAGAAAAGAGTTGTGCAATGAACACTTATGAAACGGATATATTTCTTGACCTCCGTGATAAAATCTCATTCACCATCTTCTACATCTCAACCCTAGGCAACCCTTGCACAGTGTCCCTCGCTTTCACCACCCCTGCTCATCGTATACCCAGTTTGAGTCACAAGAGCTTAACAGAGTTAAACAGCAAATTCCCTGCACAAAGCCGCCTCGTGAATTTCCTGGTTTCCAAGGCTCCTCTTTTTTTCACGGTAGCTTTGTCGTTTGCTGCTCTCCTGTACTTTTCGTAGGTGAGCGATGCACTTTAGATGAGACTTTCTTACACTCCACAGAATATTTAGCTCCTTCGGGTGAATGTCTGCCAGGCTTTTTAATCTAATTGACCATATTTTACAAGTCTAAAATTAAATATTCATCATTATACCCATTTTAATGCCATAGGTAATGAGAATAAACGTGAATGGACATGAGTTTGAACAAATATAAAATATACATATAAACACCAGTCTACAAATAATTGCGAATAAAAAGATTTTTATCAACTTGTTCTCAATGCAAGCTACAAAGAAATTCAATAGAAGTATTATATTTTAAAGCTTTTGCAGGAGAAATACTTGAATCGATCCTCATCCTTATGCTCAGGGATATTTCCCCCCTTTAAAAGTAGGTCCGTGGATTATTTCCGCAGTGTGGATGCACTGAGCAGACAGGACTCTCCAGTTCTTCTCATATTACCCTTTTCGTATCTGCTTGACACATCAGTGTCACATGAATAATGAAATAGAAGGAATTTCTTTATTTTTGACCTGATTTTAAAATCTCTGTCTTCATGCCTCTTAAATCTTTTAAGTTTAAAGAAACAAAGTAGAACAATTCTCCACCAAAACATACACATAAGTTGGGAAAACAAAGCACTCTTCAAGAAATAAAAGTACATGATTCTGCTGCATGTAGTTGAATGGATACATAGAAAATATTAATGGTCAATATCCATTCAAGCATGGTGTACCCTGTGACCTCAAGCTGACACTAAATTTTCTAGTAAAAGTGTAGAGGATAACCTATCAGCGTGCTGTGATCGTGCTTTTGGCAGTACTATGTGTTGAGAAAAAATGCTATATTTTGGGTTTTTTGGTAGGTAACCTAAACACATGAGAAAATGATTTGTTCTTTAAGGCATAGCTACCACAGCTGCTGAATATTTCACAATAGGGCTGCATGCTGATAAGAGATTCATAGTGAGGTTTCATAAGATTTTATTTGAAGCGTAAATTGATCTGACACAGCCTGTTACTTCTTGTATTTCCTTCCAAGCAATTGGCACGTGTGGTTACATCATTTGCCTTTTCTCCTAAGCTTTCCTTTAACCACCATTGAAATGCTATTTATGTAGAGAAAATCCTCTGTTGGTGAATACGTTTTCACCTGGTGTGTTTGCAGTGTGTTCAGATTTCACACACTGTATATGTACATGCATGTACCTTTGCAAGCCTGTATGTGTAAGTGTGTGTGTGTGTAAGTATAGGGCAAAATATTTTGATTTCTCTTCTGCTCTTCTCTCTGAATATGCTGAGCTGGCATTTAGAAAAATTGCACTAAAAATTTTACTGTTTACTGACAGTAATTTCTTAGATTTTATTTTTAGAGATAAAAGAAACAAGACATACTAGCAAACACACAGACATAAACGAAACAACAGTATAAAAACCTGAAAGAGTCAAAGAAATCTAAAAGGTGCACTAGATAGTGAGAAAGGGAAAGAAATTGCTCAAAATGAAAGAACGACTGGGATTAGGCAAAGGAGAAAATAAAGATGACAGCAAATTCTTAACAGTGGGAAAGTATTTACTGTGCCTCTGTGGTTGCTAAAGGTCCGAAAGACTAATTTCAAGGGTGAGGTCAGGATCTGAGATAATTATACAGCAATACAATAAATAAAACAGCCCACTTCCATTATTTAAATTCCAGATACCTATGACCATGTTCATCATAGGGAATTTGTACCTGTATATGATATATCTTGATTCATCATTTTTCCCCAGTCCCCACTCCCTTTGATCTCTTTTCTCCTCTGTGTTTTCAAATATTTCTTTCCATTTTTTTATTCTTTTATCATTTCTTTTCTTTTCCCTTCCTTGATTCCCCCTCCTCCCTAGCTAGTTCCCCTGTATTTTGAACTATTTCCTCCTACCACACAATACCTGTTCTACACTCTGGTCCTTATTTACCCTTTCAGTTTCTCACACCAGAGAAACAGTGAAATCTTTACACATGTTTTAACCCTTTATTTCACTTACAAGTATGATCTCAGGATGCATCCATATACCTAGAAATGTCATGTTTATCATTCTTTATGGCTGACTAGTACTCCATTGTATAAAAAATTCCAAATATCTTATCTCAGGCTTATTCATTTCCTATTCAACGTATAAACATTGTAGAAGGGAAAATTTGTGACAACTTCACAGAATCATAAATATGTGAAATGCAGTATATCTATGCATGTCTAGATGATAAATTCTTAATTTGATAGTTAAACATTTTTTTGTGCACTAATAATACCCTTATAAGGGAGAAAACAAAGATTAATCTCTTTGCTCAATAGAAATGTTTCAACTTCTGTTCGAACAACCTCTGTTAACAATGGACATTTTGATAATAATGATTTAATGTTCTAAGTAATTGCTGTTTAAAGTTATGTTTTGTTTTGTTTTGATTCCAGGAATTGAACTCAGGACCTTGTGCTTGCCAGGCAGGCTCTTTTGCTGCTGAACTATCTCCTTGGCCCTAGTAATTGCTGTTTAAAGACAATTTGATAAAAATCTCATTAAAAAAGGATCTGACAGAAATATCATTTAAAAGAAAATAATTCATACTTTTGTTAACTAATTTTTGTAAGTTAATATCTCCTTATGGATCAAGTTTTGAATTCAATGCAATATTTACACTTTTGTCCAGAACTATCATTTTATAGTATTTTCTTACTGATTTTGTAAAATAAAATAACAGTCTAAAACTGACATTTGACTCACTATATGATAGGCGATGAATAATTTGATCAAATGTTCATGGTCAACACATATTAGAAAGTCTAAATTACTTCTAGCAGACACAAAAAAGGAGAAATATTGCCTAACATGCATAAATTTTGCTGAAAATATGACCCCAGAGAGGTAAGGTACAATACACGAAGAACAAAATAAAGAAAGATGAAAATGCTAACCCAAGGTTGTTATGTTTATTTGACCGATGCTATAAGAAACTGAGCTTTATCACACTATCTTCTGAGATGCCTTGTACAGTACATCTCTGAACTGTGCACCTCAGGGAACTAGATGGACGCATGCTTCTCTATTCATTCTTGGACCTCATCTGTCAAAGTGGCCTTGTTCTACGCTACATTCACAAATGAAGCATAGGTGAGAGCTGAGCAAATTCTTACATGTTTCACGACCACAGTTTCAGGAAACCTTCAAAACAGAAACAGGTATGTGGTCGAAGCAGAGGTGAGGTACTCTGCATTGGTACTTGTATGATGCTGATCCATTTCATCATGGACTGTGTCTCATAGCCAAAAGCTAGCATTTGAGATGGAGCCACACAGACTTTGAAATGGTTAGAAGAGTTGTCCAGAAGAAAACTATGACACTGTTCTTAGATTTAAATTTTATTTTGATATATGAAAAACAACCAACATAAAATCTGCAAAGCCATTCAAAAACATGAATCCAATTAAACTAAAATGGTTTTCAACTAGCCTTCCACTACTGTGATATTTTTTCTAGTGTTGACATAGTGTGATGTACTACAATTTATTTGATGTTGCTATTGTGTATACATCCTTTATACAAATACATTTCAAATTAGCCCTCTGAAAAATTTCACATAAAGAATATGAATATGTCTATTTAATAGATTTTCAAAATATTCTTTGCCTATGAAACTCTTGCTATAAATTTAGTTATGATTAGTTCTTATTCTTTGCTATACCAATGCCTTTAAAAATTATATCATCCTTGTTTCACTAATCTTGCAATTCTACTTGGAGTTTATCATGCATGTTGGCCTTCCATTGGCTCTTAAATTTCTTCTTCAATGTTTTGAACAACTCCTCAAATATTTCAAAGTGCAGCTCCTTTTCCAATGTTGTAGTTAAGAAATGACATCCAAAATAAGATTCCTTTACCTGTGAGTCACCAAAACTCAAGTGGTAACACAGAATAATTATTAGGAATAGACTTCTCCCATTTAGGTTTTTGGAAGCCTGTACGTATTTTCTGAGACAGTAAAATCCATTGCCAAATGGTGAGGCTGGCTTTCTTAACTCCCTGTTGGGATGGCTTTCGGCCAATTTGTAAGACCACAGAGCTTGGTCATTCAGAGATTAACTGCAATTATTCTTGTCTTTCTAAGCAAATTCTCAGTTTAGAATTTATAAAATATATCTTTCCTTACCAGTATCCAGAGGAGTTTTAATACTATGATTTACTAAAAATAAAACAGAATTTAAATCTTATTTTCTTTTGAATTATGAAATTATATGTGACTGAGATAAGAACTGTCACTTTTGATGACTTTCTTCTTACAATTTTATACTATGTTCCAAAGCTTATGTAAGAGATTTTGATTGTTCTGTTTCCCACAATTTAGAAGTCTAAATATTTATTCTGTGTGGAGAATTTATACTGATTTTAAAAACATTTAGAAAATCTGGAGCAATAAAGTAGTTCTGGAATAAATGTAACAAATATTGGTTCTAAACAGAAAACATACAATTTTAATGCACACATGCATTTTATATGATCTCTCTGCAGCAAAGTCAAATATAAACCTGCTAAAATTTCATATTTTCCCTACTGCAATTTCTCACACATTGATACAATCAGAGCAACTTTAATACCTTCCCCATACATAGTGCTTTATAATTACAAATTGCTTTCACTTATTTATGGCTACAAATTGCTTTCAGTTTCTCTGTTAACTTTAGGAAACACAAACCATGTTGAGATTTTTGTTATTATTCATATTTTCCAGAAAAATATTAGGGCTTAAGGCTATACAATCAATTGTAATATAGATAACCAGCTGTAGAGCTTTCATTCTTGCACGATTGTTAGTAAGAAAGTATAATTATATAAACATAAACATAGTAATTAGTTTATAAAATAACTACACATTGAATTGTTACGCTGTGTAAAGTTTGATTAAATATAAGTAACATTTTCACATATATGTAAGGTGTGGTATGTGTAATTTCTGGTCATGTACTCAAACAACAACCACACAAATAAATATGTAAAAAATATCTTGATTTGTGAAATCTATTTTTGAGGTTATGAAAATATAAGTCATAGACTTGGAAAAATCATTTAAAAATCAGACAACTGATATAAGATCTGCATATAGAATATATGACAAACTCTGAGAATTCAAAAATAAAACAACAAACCAAAAAAGAAAACTGAACAAATTGCAATCTAAGGAATGTTTACCAAAATAAATATAGAGGTGGTAAATAAGTATATAAACAGATGATCAGTGCAAGTAGTCAGTAGAAAATGCAAATAAATCACAATGGAATACAACTATGCACATCATTAAGAGAAGAAAGAAAACTGAATGTGCAGTGGCTGGCTGGGCAGGGTAAACGTGGAACTCTTACACAATGCTGGTGGGAATGCAAAATCATCGAGTCACAGTGGAGAACAATTTAATCAAATTTTTAGCCTCTCAGGAAAATTTTAGAAAATTAAATATATACATGTCATACAATTTTCTTTTATTTTTCACTTTTATTTTAAAAGTAAAGAAACAAAAACATATTAACAAACAGACACAAAGCAGCATAAGAAGAGTACAATCAAAACTGAGTTACAGACAAGGTGACAGTGAATCAACAATGGTTGTTGCATTACATATTGATAACTTTGAAGTGTATACTCAGGAAAACAGATATAAACATGTAATATTGATTAAACAAATAATCATTAACTATTCCTTACAATAAAGTGACCTAAGTCCGTAGTACAACTATGTTAGATATGCTGCATATACATATATACTTACTTACATACATTGATAGTTATCCCTTCCTTCCTTTTTTGATTTTTTAATATAATTTTTCTTTTTAAAGTGTGAAAGAAAAAGAACCACATCAACAACAAGAACAATAACAAAAGGGACAAAACAAACAAACAAAAAAGCAGAAAGCATTAACAGAGAGACACAAAGTAACCCAATAACAGTATAATCAGAATTGAATTATAGACAAAGCAACAGGAAACCAACAATAGTTGTTGCATTGCATAGTGATATCTTCAAAGTGTATCCTCAGGAAAACACACGTAGACATACAGGATTGATCAAACAACCAGTCATCAACTATTCCTTACCATCAAGCGACATAAGACAATAGTAGAACCATGTTAGGCATCCTGCACATATGTATATACGAACAAACATACATACATTTTTGCCTCTTTCTTTTCTCCTTTCCCTCATCCCATCTGTTATTTACTTTTGAATAGATTTCCTTCCTGTCTCTTAGTTTATATTCCCAACCTCAGATTCTTACACGAGTGACACAATACAGTGCTTGCACATGTACCTCTGATTTATTTCACTTATGAATATGGTGTCCAATTGTGACCATTTGCCTACAAAGGCCCCAAATCTGTCCCTCTTTATAGCTGAGTAATATTCCATTGTATAAAAATGCCACATTTTTTTAATGCAGTCCTCTGTGGATGGACATTTGGGTTGCTTCCACAATTTAGCTATTACAAATTGCGCTGCTGTAAACATGGGTGCACATATATCAGAGTGATATGATGTTTTCAGATCTTCTGGGAAAATACCCAGAAGGGGAATAGCTGGTTTGAATGGAACCTCTAGACCTAGTTTGCTGAGAAATCTCCAAACTTCTCTCCACAGTGGTTGCACCAGTCTGCAATCCCACCAGCAGTGTAGTAGAGTCCCTATTTCTCCACAGCCTTTCCAGCATTCGTTATTGGATGATTTTTTCATACTGGCCAGTCTTACTGGGGTGAGATGAAATCTCAATGTTGTTTTTATTTGCATTTCTTGAATGACTAAAGATGTGGAACATTTTCTCATATATTCACTTGCCATTTGTATTTCTTTATCTGAGAAGTGTGCATTCATCTCAGATGCCCATTTCTAGATTGGGTCTTTGCAGTTGGACAGGTACATGTTTTTAAATTCTTTGTATGTTCTAGATAGAAGACCTTTGTCTGAGGGACAGCCAGCTAGGATTTTTTCCCCAATTTGTAGGTTTTCTTTTTACTTTGCTGGTGATTTCTTTAGATGTGCAAAAACTTTTCACTAGCACGAGGTCCCAGTTATTGGTTCTTCGAAGTGTTTCCCTTGCAGTTTCATTTTTGTTCATGAACTCTCTGCCTACTCCTATGTCTTTAAGATTTTTACCTACTTTCTCTTCCAATAGGTTTAGAGTTTCTGTTTTAATGTTGAGATCTGTGATCCATTTTGATCTGAGTTTGGTGCATGGTGATAGACTATTTTCAATTTTCGGCAAGAGGCAAGCCAGTTTTTCCAGCACCATTTATTAAACAGGTCATCTTTTTTCCAGTGAGTTTGAAAGGAATAAGGATAGGAAAGGAAGAAGTTAAACTATCACTATTTGCAGATGACATGATACTATACATGGAGGACCCCAAAAACTCCACAAGAAAACTCCTGGAATTAATTGTCAAATTCAGTAGAGTAGCTGGATACAAAGTCACCACCCAAAAATCAATAGCATTCCTATACACGAACAACAAACAGACTGACAGAGAAATTGAGGAAACCATACCTTTTACAATAGCATCCAAGAAATTGAAATACTTAGGAATCAATCTAACAAAGAATGTGAAAGATTTATTCAGTGAAAACTACAGTACTCTGAATAAAGAGATCGAAGAAGATTTCAGGAAATGGAAAAACATCCCCAGCTCATGGTTAGGAAGAGCCAACATTGTGAAAATGGCCATACTACCAAAACTGTTGTACAGATTCAATGCAATTCCCATTAAACTACCAATAGCATACCTCACAGATCTAGAGAAAATATGCCTAACATTCATCTGGAACCAGAAGAGACCCAGAATAGCAAAACCAATCCTGGGCAACAAGGACAAGTCAGGTGGAATTGCAATCCCTGAACTGAAATTACACTACAACAGCATATATGCCAAAGAAAATTAGTTTGCTACAAAAACATATTCATAAGTATTTATGTTAATATATGAATAATTATTCAGGGATAAAAACAACCAAGATGCATTCAATTACTCAAATCTGTGGTATAGCCACCAAAGAATACCATGCAACAATGAACAATGGAGTGGTATATACAACATGATGAAAATTGAATGTTTTAATTAAAAGAAACCATAAATAAAAGTGTAATCATATGGTTCTATCTGTACAACAGCCTAAAAAGGGTAGAATGGTGAGGATGTTCCTCTTAGAGGTAGGGACATTGGTTCTCTTTTGGAGGCTGCATGAAGACTCTTTTGAATCATAGATTAGCTCTGTTCTGTATCATGACTATGATGATGGATAGATGATTTACATAATTTCTCAAAACTCATTAAAGATATATGAATGATTTTTACTGTATATACATTAACAAAAATCAAAATGAATGAGGGGGGCTCTAAAATAGAATGAACTAACAATATTAAAATAACATAAATACACTCTACATGCACAAAAATATAGTTGTAAAAATAATCACAGCTCTCCACGTTAACAGACCTATATGTTTTCACAAGTTCTTTCTGCTGAAATTGTCCAGATAGAACAGTACCTACCCCAAGAAAATGAGCAAAGTGAACACAGAGACTGGTTTTTAAATAGTTTCCCATAAAAGGAACAGCAGTCAGTGGAGAAGAAATTGATTCTGTGAATGTCGTAGGTATTAAAAGGATCATTTGGAGCATTTTGTAAAAATTTTTAAAAAATTGTCAAAATAATAAGAAAGGGGACATTTCCAAATGATGTAAGAGCCAAACCGTTGTCCTTCCTTAGATGAGATAGAAACATCACAGTAGAAAGGAATAGCCAAGAACAGCTGCTCACCTCTTGGCACCAGGAAATAGAGAGAAAGGGAACAAGAGAAAATGAGATAGAGAAACGGTGTACCTATGGGTATACCAAGTGATCACTCCCTCCAGCTAGACCTACTGTCATCGACCAACACGGCTCTCCCAGCTTCCTGGCGTGAGGACCATGAAGGGCAGCGAGAAGGTGAAAAAAAGGAGACAAGATACCGAAAACTGGGGTCACATGGAGCCCTCTGCCCGGATGAGAGGAAAGGAAGTGCTATTTGATTAGAGTGATTACTTATACACGGGGCAGTTTGATAACACGTGAACACACTCTGCTTAACAGCGAGTCCTCCTGAGGCTCTCGGTGCACAGCACTCCACACTTGTGGATGATCGCCAGCTCAGGCGCTAGGACACTGTACCTCCTAACATTGCCATGAAGTTATAGTTACATGCCGGGGTGAACGCATTCAGTTACAGACCTAAAGACCTAGTTATTTCTTTCCTTCCTAAAGCCCAACATCAACTAAACCTTCAGCACAATGTACTTTTGCGGGGATGTAATACATCCCCACTATAACCTGGAGATATGAGTCATAACACTCTTCAAACCCTCTGTAACTTGAGCTCTAGATTAACTTCAAAAATCAAATTAAAGCTTTGGTTAATTACAAATGTGCTTCCATAAGTTGATTTATGTTGCTCATCGTAAAGATTATTAAAACATGAGTACATTGATCAAATACAAATTATTATGATGAAATGCTTTGCACATGTTTTATGGAAAACCATAAAAACTGGTAGAAATGCTGTCATAAATTACTTTAAATGTAGAAAGTTTATTTAAAATTTTTAGGGTTGTCATTTTAATATATGTATTATGTATCATGTCTTTAGGAAGTAAGACTATATATTAATTATATTGAATTTTCAATGAAATAAAATGATTTTGAAATTGTAGTATTCTAGTCTTTCAGCTACAATATTTGTGATTTGGTGCAACAATACAGCTTTTCTCTTAATATTTTAGTTTCCCAGAGCATTTTTATATAAAATTTTTAAAAATTTATTAAAAGTTTTATGTTATGAATGTATCTCAGTGGATTTTCTAATTAATCTCTTAGTATGTTTTATATAGTTTTATGTACATTAGAAAAATGCACAGTATGATTCTTGAGGGAGGTGATTTTGAGAACCAGTTGCAATTAATGTGAGAGAAAATATACTGAATACAAAAGCACTGTTCAAATTGTGGTAACTGCATAATTTTGCAATCACTGTTTTCCTGAATTGGAAACACCAGCCTTTTAACTGAAACAATCTTCTCAGTATCAGTGAATCTCATCAGAGCAATGCAGTTGGTTACACTATTTTATCTGTGATAATGTGTAGTTTTGTTTTTTCCTTTCATTGATCAAGTTGGATCATTAATTTTAGATGAGCTAGAAGTATTAGCTTCTAGCCTATGTTTATCTTTCACTGTCTCCTTGTTCTCATATGACAATGGATTTTGTGAAAGTACTAATTTTGACACTCACCAAGATGAACATACAATTTAATCATGCTACAGTGTTTCTTTCTGAGGTCACTATTATTATCTGAGAGTAATTTTGGACATATGTGCAGAACTTCTTAACAATTGCAATGCTCTTTAATTGAAAGTGGTCTTATAATGAGGTATTTAAAAAACTATGTCATAAAAAGCGGTTAACACTCCTTAAAGATATTTTTCTTGACCATAAAGACAGGTTGTTATATAATTTTTAAGAAATAATTTAATAGAGAAAGAATACTTACATGGAAAGCACTATTTTATGTGTAAATTCCAAAAACAATTCTTTCTTTAGAGAACTGAAATATAATTATGTTCTTAAGAAGAAGTTTAAAAATAGACTTATTTTGAAATTGATTATATTTCATTATAATTTAATAACTAATTAAGAGTTAATTACTAGGTTAATTACAAATCATTTTTAAGAAAGATTTTCTTTATTTATTGACTTTCTCTCACAGATTTATCTTTACTGTTGGGGAGGGGATCATCTTCACAAAGTACCTGATACTGAAACCTAACCAAAAAAGAAAAAGACAAAAAAGCATTAAAAACATCTGTGCGCACTGGGGATGTAGTTCCGTCATAGTACATTTTGCTTCACATATTTTAAGGTCTCAAATATTTCTATTCCCAGCACATATAAACAGTCCAGTAAATAAAGAAAATAGTAAAATCAGAGAAGTAATGAAATAATATAACGTATTTATTCTCAAAAATTTGAAAAGAAGTAAATATATTCAACTTTAGAGTGCTTCCATGCACCAGTATAAACAGTGTGCTAAATTGAGTTTCATCTCATAAAGCAATGGAATGTTCTAATGAGTAGAATCATCTGAAAAGGAAGTTGTTCCCTACAAAGCACTCACTGTTCTATCTCTGATATCAAACCATAATGCAAATATGAATGCATCCTCAGTAGAGCTATGCTGAGGATTCTTCTGCATCATGTAGCTATACTCAGTGACAAAATTCTCTCTTTGTGTCCGTGTTTAAAAGTAGCATTTCACTATCTTTGGGAAATGAGACCTGAGAACCAAGAGAGGAAAAGGGGTGGAGTGTTGGCTATGAGGAATTTAAGGACAAGCATGAGGATTGACAACTGAAGGGAAGGCGCATCTTCTAGTATATTTAGGGACCATACACCCCTGATTATCGCCTACCGCTTTCAGTGCCCAGTTCACTCAGTTCTGCAACCCACATTCTTTCCAGGGAGAATAAGTAGAGAGTGAATCAAAGGATAAGCGAGAATCGTGGGAGGAAAATGAAGCAAAGGGGTTGGCGTTGCCCTCAAGAAACAATGGACGCGCTGAACTATGGAAGTGAGTCCTGTGGTGTGGGATATATTGGCTAAAATAGATTGAAAAAGTTGGAGGAGAAATCGGAAAGCAAGTTCTGAGGTCAGTTACAAAATCCAAATGTTAATATGTATATATTTAAGAAATATTTGAAGTATACCAGCAAAGGAAATAACTTACATACACTGCTAAACATAAAGGAGCCATTACACTGGTGAGAAAGGTTAATCACCCACCCATTAGCCCAGATTTCCTGGATTTCAAAAGCTGAATAGTATTATAATCTTCGTCTATAGTGAAATGTTTATTTTTCAAGAAATACAACTAAAAAACTCTGTCAAAGAGCCAACTACAAATGCTTTTTGCACCAAAATATGGAAGATGTTTGATTTTCACTGAAAATTCAAGAAGACTGTCTCATTTTCTTGAGGAGAAGAAGCAAGACAATTCAATAAATTTTCTTAATAAAGAATCTTACTCTTAACGAGGTCAAGTATTAGAGTCACGGATAAGTGCTAACACTTAGCTTATAATGTTCTCTCAATAGCTAGTAAGACATGAACCAACTGTCTCTTATTTAAAACAATCCTAAACATACTGAATACAAAGCTAAAATATATCCTTTTGGCCAGAACCTCCAACGGTTATGTACCAACCTGTCAAAACATACATATAAACTACTAAGTAGAAAGTTGTCATCATAGCAATATTCCTTTTGTTAAGTGAGCACTATGACAGCAAAATTATGAACATTATTTTATAAAATGCAATGATAACTGATGCATATTTCAAATCAGTATTGCTATATAATGAACACTTACATACACGCCGTTTGAATCCAGAAAGATAATTAAAGACCATAAACACATATAGTCTCAGTTTGCCAAGTAGAAAATGAGGGTTAGAGATTAGATATTATTATTATTATTTTTTTTTTTTTTTGCGGTACTGGGGATTGAACTCAGGACCCTGCGCCTGCTAGGCAGGCACTTATTGCACTGAGCTATACCCCCAGCCCCGAGATTAGATATTATTAAAATAAAAACAACCACTTCTTAGCAGAATATTTGATTCATATTCTGAATACTTATCTCTAATTTCCTACAATAATTCATTTGTTTTCAATGTTTTATATTATTATATCTATATATACAAGAGCACTGAAATCACCACAATTTAATAACTTTTTTAAATTATACAAAATATGTATTAAAATTTATTCATGTGCATTACATTGGTATATTTTTTTAAATGTGACTGAAACCAAAAACAATTTAACGTAAGCCATTGACCATATGCTGACATCTGATGAGTAGCAGATCATGTAGATTAGCTAATACTACCACAAGGCATATGAAATATCAATATCTACAATAACCCTAAATGGTTTATGGATTAAACAAAAATCAATAGTCTTTACATTCCATTTAGTTCATTCAGTATTATGAAATCATATAAAGTTAAATTGTCAAATAGTGTATTTTAACACAATTTATTTTTACCTTGTTATTACAAATTTAAGAAAAATTACACAGTTATGATAGTTATATTCACCTCCCCTAAAAAGTTTATTAACATCTTATAATAGTATATTATATACTAATGTATATTAGTATACTGGTATATTTCTTACAATTGATGAGCAAACATTTTATTATTATTATTATTAATTATTTTTATTATTATTTGAAGTATTTAGTGTACACTGAGGTTCAATTTTGGGGGTTGTAGAGAATATGGATTTTTGACAAATGCACAGTGTCATAAACCCACCACTACTGCGGTGGATGGACAACTGGTGTTCAACTTGTACCACCCATCTGAACTGAGTAAGCGTGGTGCTGGGTGTGGGAAGCCCACCTGGGGACCGTTGCCAGCAGCGTAAGAGACCTTTGGAAACCAGTAGAGGCTATTAGGAACTTGTAGAAGCTGTTGCGTGCTGTTAGAAGCAGTAAGGAGCTGCTGGTTTTGCTGGAGGAGCTTGTCGTGCTGGTTTTCCTGATGAACCTGGCTGTTCTCTCCATCAGAGGAGCTCGGGACCTTATTGTTGCTGAGAATGACTTCTCTTTACTTTGGGGGAACTCCAGTTCTCTTTGAGCATCACTTCCTGGCTCTGGAGGGGAAGATGGTGCACTGCTCAGTCTCCTGGAGAAGCTTGTCACATTGGCTTTTCTGATGGGAACTCGCCTTTCTTCACTGTCAGAGGAGCTTGGGATCTCACTGTTGCTGAGGATGCTTTTTGGAAGAGCTCTGGTTCTTTATTTGAGTGTCACTTCCTGGTTCCAATGCGGATCCCTTAGCCTGCTGGCACAGATCGTTCATCCCGCTGGCACAGACTTTCTAGCTTCCACCACTGACTTCGGGGCCTTCCCAGCTCAGATTCGTGAAACAGGCCTGTATGAGACACTGTCATGGGCTCTAAACCTCCAGCTGGACTCATGTGAGGCATTGTCATGGGCTCTAGGTCTTCAACTGAACTCATGCAGGATATTGCTGTGGGAGCAGGCCCTCGGCTGGATTCTTTCATTTTTAGTGTATGGACAGATTTCCTGCACTATTTGTATATGATTCTTTCGGTGACTATTATAAATAATCTTATGAAATATGTGTCCTGTATTATATTGCTTCCCTGGCAAAAGCCTCAAACCACAACAACTACCGTAGCATGCTAAAGAATTTCACTGGCTTAAAAATGCCCTAGTTTTCACTGGTTCACCCTTATACATCTTACCCCTCACCCATGTTCAACTACCGATCTCTTTGTTATCTGTATAATTTTTTCTTTTCCAGAATACCATAGAGTTCAAATCATATAGCACTAACCCTTTCAAAACTACTTCCTATATTTAGCAATATATATGTAAGTTTCCTTCTCCATATGTTTTTGGTACCTTGACAGCTCATTTCTTTTTGTAAAATGACATTTATTTTCATATAAAATGTTAATACTATAACATTACTGGTGTTTCATGTGATCCCTCAATAAATAACCTACATTATATAATGTTTAAATCATGTTAAACATATCTATCCTGTGAGGAATTTATCATTTGCTCATAGTGATAACAGAGTCCTTTCTAGCTTTCTAAAATTTATACTATATTTATTATCTATAGTTACTTCATAGCTATATTGGTCCTATCTAAGTATCAAAGTAGAGTTCATTGTTTGGATGTATCACATTTATTTTGTGTTTTCACCTCTCAAAGGACCTTTTAGTTACATTCAATTTGGGGCAATTAGGAATATAATTGATATAAATGCTTATGTGTAAAATTTTAAGTATTCATATGTGTTTGATTTATTTGAGTGTGCCAGGGAGTGTGAGTGCTGGATCATATGGAAAAAGTATGTTTAGTTTTATAAGGATCCAGATACAAGAGTGTAGGAGCAGCGTAAAAAGATCAAATGTCCAGTGGAAAATAAAAAGAACTAAGGACGTCATCTGTTTTGTTTACTTGTTTTCATTTTGTTTTTTACAAAAATAGATTTGAAAATCCAGGAATGAAGCAAAAGTAAAATCCCTACTAACTAAAGAAGAGAAAAACAGAAAACAAAGGGCTTCTCCAGGGTATGTATCACAAGCAAGATTGTTCAAAGGCTCCTTGATTTAAGTATTTATTCTTGTATCTTGAAATTTCAAGGAAAACTTTGCCTAATAATCACGTTTTGAAAAAAATAGTGTTTCTATTAGAAAGTGTCTTGTCAGGGGGCTGGGGATATAGCTCAGTGAAATAAGCGCCTGCCTAGCAAGCGCAGGGTCCTGAGTTCGATCCCCAGTACCGCAAAAAAAAAAAAAAAAAATAGAAAGTGTCTTGTGAAAACATAAAATTAACTACTATTGGAATTCTTCACAAAAATTATAATGTCATATCATAAAATTTGAATAGATTTTCAAATTGTCATTAAGAATGCAAAGGCATTGCTATTTTAAGTAATGACCCAAATTTCCAATCTAATTTTCATCGTATGTTTATTTTTAGGATGTATTTTAATTAATGTTTTAAGGATTTCTGAAAACTGCACATAAGGGTTTGCTCCTCACAAACACCAAAATTTTTTGTAATACATATGAAAAATATTTGGATTATATTTCAGATGACAGCAATAAATATAGTTTAAAGATGTCATCATACATGTTACCAAAAATTGTTATGGTTTTTCCTCTAGAAAATTTCTGAGATTCATTGAATTATGCACCAGAATGATATATTGTCTTTTCTTAAATATTTATTGTCTGAATTATATCCTTAAGTTCATATTTATATTATAATACATTATATTATATTATTATACTGCAGTGAATTTACTAAATAACTTTGTTGAACTTGTATGTACTTGTTATATACTAGATATTGTAGAAAAATCTTATCTATTAAAATGTTAGTCAATATAAAATAAAGAGAAAATAAATATTACACAAGAGTAAACTTAAATTTTATTAGGCCCACATTAAACATTCATAGTTTTTAAAACTTTGAGTTTTTCTTCTAATTTTCTTTTTATTTTTAGGGGTTTTTTTTGAGACAAGGTTTCACTATGTACTGTAGGCTGGCTTCAGACTCATGGAAATCCTCCTGCTTCAGCCTCCCAAGTGCAAGGACTACAGCCATGCCCAACCATGCTTGGCTACTTCCAATTTTAAAAAGTCTAATCTAGAAACTATTTCTTGAATGAAAAGGTTTTATCAATACTTGGATTTCTCTTAAATGATATGACGTGGGCCAGAAATTATTCATACTATACAATGCTTATGTGCTCTTCTGATGAAAATTTAGAATTTTCAGATAAAATTCTATCTAATCACTAATTTAAATAGTCAGTCTCACATGGCAAAAACTGTTAATGCTAAGGGCGCAAGGTCAAAATTTACCTTATTATAGGGTGATGATTAATTTGTGGCAAATGACTTGTTATATCTTGAATACAGTATGCTGCTCCTACCGTGATTTTTCTCATCCTTAAATTAAAAAAGTATATCATTTCTTAAAGCCCAAGATGTTGAAAAAATTTATTTAAATAGACAAAATATTGATTAGTTGTCAAATATTTAGAAAAAGCCATAGATACTAAATGTTATGTTCAGTACTGGAAATACTCCATATGTCTACCTTGGATCATTGAATTTTAAGTAAAGGAAATTATGTTCTTATTAATACAATGGTTTATAAGGAATACAGAAACTGTAAACTAACATACTTTCATCTCTAGGGAAGAAAAATAGAATTTTTAAAATAGTTGTAAATAACCACTTAGAAAATTAAAATTGTTTACAATCCATTCTTCTTGCAAAACACTTTTGGCTTAAAGATTGTAAAAACAAAAAAGTTTTAAGCATTAATAAAGTAGAACAATTACAAGGGAAACTCTTTATACGCCTCATTTATTTTGTTGTGCAAGAGGACTTTGCCTCTCTCACACTTTTGTGTCAGGTTGGTGAACATAAAATTAATCAGGCCGCACACCAGTCCTGAAGAGTAAATGCTACTATGTCACCCTGTTAGATGCTCATGGTCTACTCTGTGTTGTACACCAAAACTCACAGATGTTTGATACCATATATGAAAAGGGTTGGGAGTATCGAGTTTCTCTTTGAGTCAGCACTGACACTTTAATTTCCTTTAAAAGTTTTTTTTCTTCCTCTCTTTCTCATTTCTTCAGTTCCTCCTTCATTCATGTTTTTCATTTTGTCTTTCCTTTGAGAAATATGTATTGAACACCTACAGTATGAAAATTTCACACCATATGTGCCATTTTTGGTGTTTGTATTTAGTTGGGTAAGGGAAGAAGAAACCTTCAAATATCTGAGTACAAGAATTACTAAGTAATCACAATTATGCTTCTATGTGCTTGTAGTGAGAACTTCGATTTTACAGAAATAAAGGAAAAGCTACCTTCATTTTTCTTTGGTGATATTCTTATTTCCTAAAAGAATTTGGCCTTTTGCCTGATATCTACACTCATTTAATATCAATAAATCATGAAACATGTAACCAGAACTGTCAGACACCAAATTTTGCCAAAAATAATATCTTAATATTAGCACTACATAGAAAATAAAAGATCATAAAATATTCGTATTTTTCATTTGAATCATATTTCATAGTCTCTCCATGTGGCCTTAGGGTATGAATTATGAAAAAGGAAGTAAAACTATCCAAAAAATATAATTCTTGTTATAGTTTTTTAAAGAATACACACAGATCTCCTAAAATGCAAAAATAGTTGTGTGTATCTTACTGGTTCATGAACATTTACTCAGCCATAATGTCAGTGTATATAAATTATAATGAATGCTAAATATCCCTATAATGTGAATTTCTGCTGCAATACAAATTATAGTAATTTTTTATATATGTCTTCAAATAAGTTCTACCATTTGACTTAAAGTCATTTTTATTACTCCATTTTCCTTTAATAGGTGAAATAAAATAATAAATGAACAAATAGAAAACTTCAATAACGTTTATCAAGGGTTCAGTAGTTTGCCTGGGTTTATCTTGCAGTGTACAATTATAAGAGCTTTAATTATCCTGTCTTAGATATTCTAATGAGAAAGCAAAATGGAATTTAATCACTGAGCTTTTGCCATTTCTTCTGTTATATTCTCAATATTTAGTTCACTCAAGAAGTATCTGGCAAACAGTTTTATGTCTGGAACTATTATAGGTACAGTAGGTGGAGAATTAAAAAAAAAAACAAATAAAACCTTTACATCCCAGAAACATGCAACATAGCTAATAAGTGTGGCAATCAACTGAAAGAAAATAAAGTAAAATAGAGGAATTAGTAAAATTAGTAGGACAGGGTTTGGCTTTGAGTTCAGAGCATGCATCACTACATGCCAGATTCTGACTGAGTCTGAGTCTTAGAAAACTGTCTACAGACAGGTATCCATAGGTAAAGACCTGGATGCAAGAGTGTATGCGGTACCATATGACTGTCCATTCTTAACTCTGTAAGCAAAGTTTCACTTCTATTCTCTCTCTGGAAAGATATTTTTTAATGCATGAATAGTTTCTGCTTGAAAATTTAGTTGTTATATAGAATGAGTGAATTTCCTGTCTTTCTTAACTCATAAAAATTAAGATGGAGTGCAGACCTACTTTTTTTTAGATTTGTCTTAGTCCATCTACATGGAAATGATTATGTAGCCAAATAATTAAAAGCAATGTAAATAATACTGGTCGTTTTATTGAAGACATACCATGCTAGGCACATATCTCTGTTCTGTGTATCCCATTTGGTCCTTGCAACAACTGTACAGGATTGATAATTTCTTTATTTCCATTAAAATCATGAAGTTTCAAATGGACTTGTGCCAAACTCATAGAGCCTGCAATCTCACTTCAGATTTTCACATATATAGAATCTCCTAAAATTTTGGTTTTGGAACTGTTAGGTAAATAGAACTCTTACGTATGTATTCTTTTCTATTTTATAATTTTTAAGGGCTATTTTATTTACTTATTTTAAAGAGAATAGTAACAAAATGAACATTATTTTTTATCCTCTTTAATGCTTTGATCAATCTCGCGTTCTTACTCCACTCATCTGAGCAACTTCACTGGAGATAACGACATGTGATATAACGGCCCCTGTTCATTCCTATCGCTTGGTTTTGAGACCCTGTGTCATTTTTAATGTTTTTGCTTTGCTTTATTTTTGTCCCTGATGTTGGTATTTTGCTATTTTTCTGTTTGTTTTTCACCTATTCAAACAACAATCTCTTCTTCACTCTAAAATATTGCATGTGACTCACAAAACTCCCTCTCAACATTTAGAGGTCAGGAATCACTGTTATATGTTTCCATAGAACTACATTACGCCCATGAAATTATGTTAATCGCTTGGTCATTTTGCTGCTAGATGCTCAGCAGGAATCGTCCTTCTACTCTTTTGTACTGTATGTCAAGAACGCAGGATATATCCCATAATGAAGTTTTTTAAGTGTTTACAGAATGAGTAGATAAGAAAAAAAAGGGCTGAGTATTGTCTAAAACAAGAAGGGAATACAAATTAATAGCAAAATTGAGATTTACCTATTATTTGTGCTATTTAGAATAATTCAGTATCATGAAGTGTGCTAAATTTGCAAACTTTTAATTTTCAATGTTGTTTAATCTACAATAATTTTGTAAGAAAATTTTAGTCTACTGTTCTTTAATCATAAATAATTTTACAAAATACTGACTATTCCTAAAAAGTGAAACGTTGGACTTGGCTCTACTGATAGCGTTTTAATCTCATGACTGAGAAGGGCTGCTCACCATTCTTGTGTATGCAAACACCCACGGGTATGTTGTATTGCTGCAGAGAAGAAAGGCAACGATCAAGCATTTACTGAGTAGGATATATTAGAATTGCAAGCAAGAAATGCAAAATGTGTGTGTATGTGTGTGTGTGTGTGTGTGTGCGCGCGCACGCACATGTGCAGGTGTTGGGTTACTGGACATGGGCCATTAGGATAACAGGATAGTTGAGTGCTTTGGAAATGAGATCAGATTACAAAAGGTGAATTTAGAGTATTCAGTTTTAGGAATCTTCTTAAAATCCTCACTAATTTCTCCTTTTTAAAATTGATCTTCATAGGGCTGGGGATATAGCTCAGTGGAATAAGCACTTGCCTAGCAAGCGCAGGGTCCTGAGTTCGATCCCCAGTACCGAAAAAAAAAAAAATTGATCTTCATATATACCATCAGTTGCAACTTTCTTAAGCTTCCTCAAATTCATAATTTTGGGGATAACTAGAGAAAAACCTTTTCTTTTTTTTGTTAGCTTACAATCAATATATTTTCTATAGTTAATATAACATTTGAGATATAAAAGTTCATATATAAATATTCCTTGCTTTACAGTAAGGTCATGTTCCAATAATAACACCATAAATTGAATATACCCCAATTAAAAGATAAATGTAATGCGCCCAGTACACCACGTCAGGTCTCGGCAGCAAAGTGTGCTGCAGAACTCCAATTTGTTATGTTTCTGATCACTTGGCTACGTGTTGCAGCTCTATGCTGCAGCCCAGAACAGACTCTCTAGCTAAGTCAGTCGGTTCATGTGTTATTACACTTAAATTATTCTGAATTTTGACTTATCTTTTATTTACTTTTTGAGGGAGAAGGATATAGGAATTCAACTCAGGATGTCATGCTTTCCAGGCAGGTACTGCACCACTGAGCTAAGCTCCCGGCCCCTCCTGTTTACTTTAGAAGGCACCCTGACCTTTATAAGAAATAATTCAGTATAGCTCATTCAAAATTTCCTTCTTTATCTCACAAAAGTAAATACTGGGTTATCTACATTCTTATATGAATTTTTAAATCATATGGAGAATTAGGTAATGTAAATTACTGCTATGCTCACAAAAATGTAAGGCTTTCAGCGTTAATTTATCCAACTCTAAAATCACAATTGCCAAGTGCTGTTGTCCTTCCCTGTCCTTTCAAGAACCCATGGCAAGCACTTACTGGAATGGACAGAGAAGGAAAAGAATATGCTCATTCCATATTGTTAACTTCCCCGTCTCCTAAAGTAAGTTAAGCACATTATGTCAATCATTTTATGTGGGAGGAAGGCAATAGTGTGCTAAGGAACCCACATTACTGAAGATTATATTGTATTGCTTTATTTCCATTCCAGGTGTAAAGAGTCTTCAAATCATAAGTGAGTCAGTGTCTTTTTAAATATCTTGAAAGGAAATTAAGGTCAATTTTATCAACAAATTTTATTAACTAATTGACAGACTACCACAGCAACATGGTTATATAATTCACTTTAAAGCTATATCCTAAATACATGGCTCGTCAATCCCATTAAATAAACATTTCATTCTTGTTTTATTTTCCAACAATGTCTTCATTAAGATAGTTCTTCTCTTATAACTACAGGCATTCCTCATTTAAGGACTTATCTGCTTAACACTGTTCAGACTTATGACTCACTGCTTGACAGAATTGTGGTTTTGTGCTCTGTTAGATATCACAGTAGTGCATATATGCAAAACAGGCAAAGTTATCAATTTGGCATTTTCTTTGACCATTTCTCTGTTGTGAATGTTTTAACATACATATGTATACAATCCTATTTAGTGACCAGTTCATTTAACAGACTAGTCATGGAATTAAACTTGGCAATTAAATGGACGAGTATCTGCAATATATACCTAACATGAGATGCAAACATTGAGATATTATTTTGTAATAAGTTATTTACTTTCCTTTAACCCGACTATATCTCATCAAAAGCAGGATCCACTTTTGAATATAAAAATCACTATTGCCTAGAAGAGCAATGAGCCACAAATACCATTCACTAGATCTGAATCTCAGCAGAAATATCCTTATTGTTTCTGTGGTGGGAAAGAGATTCCATTTTGTGTCTCACTCCACTTTAAAATCCTTAAATTTTAGGTGAACTCACTCTTGTTCCCCAAATCAGATGTTCACTTATCACATGTTAAGCAGTTTCTACTTGTAAGCAGTTCTATTTTGATAAAATGCTGTTTCTGACAAATGCTGTAATGATCTCATGACTATGAGTATCAACATGCCATTAGATGAACTCTATACTCAGCCTTTCTGGAAATACTCTGCTATTTTTAGAGAGTGAAGCAACCACTATAGCTATAAAATCCACTGTTTCCCTACCCCGAGGTCTTCCTCCTGCCTGGCAACAGTTAGGGTGTTGTATACACGTGCTTAATAAAACCCTGCTTGTTCTCATCTTGGCCTCTGTAAGTGATTCTGGTTACCTGTCCTAACATTTCTAGTCTTACCTTTTCTTTGGTATCCAGTATTAGATCTTAGTTCGATTCATAGATGGAAACTTGTGTTGAGTAGAATGAGTACCCCAAAGGTGGCTGGGCCTAATCCTCAGAAACAGTGAACTAGAGGTTAGAGTACTAGAGGCCTTGGGTTTGCAATATGGGAAATAAAGTTACTGATCATCTGATCTTCTGATAGAGAGACTAGTCTGCATCATCTGGATGGGAACAGTATTATCACAGATGTCTTTGAGAGTAAAAGAAGGAAGCAGAGAGAACAAGAGAAATGCAAGCCTGAGAAGGACTCAGCCTAAGGTTGCTGGCTTTGAACACAGAGGAAGAGGGTCATGACCATGAAACTTCTCTAGAAGCTAAAAACAACACATTAAAAATGAAGCCACGTACAGAACTACCCCTCTGATTCTCAGAACCAAATACATGTTCTAACACTTTGATCTTAGTCCAGTGAGAACTCTGGCATTCTTTTAACCTAGGGAACTGTGAAACAGTTGATATCTGTTGATTCAAATTATTATGATGCTTTGTTAGAGCAGCAATAGGAACAATAATACAGGGGAAGTGGCACACTCCGGTCCTGTGCTGACGTGGCCACGCTCCTTATCTGTGTCACACTGACCCCTTTTATCTCTGTGGCCTGAGGGTCTCTGCATCCTGAAACATCCTTTGTTCCCAGCCACATCACCTGATGTCCTTTCACTTTTCCAGTTGATGTAGCAGAGTGTCATTTGAAGTAAGGAGAAAGATTGTGGGAAATGGAAATGCTTCAGGACATCCAGTATTTTTCACAGTGCAAATGATACCTTCATTTTTATTTCAGAAATAAAGTGTATAAGTCTAATATGATTTGACTTGACTGTAAACTGTGAATACTACAGTCAAACTTCTTCATATATTCATGACCCCATATGATTAACTTTGTGCATGTGTGCATGTAGGTGCATGTGTGCTAAAAGCATTTCAGATCTACTGTTTTAGCAAGCGTTTGCTTTTCAGGTAATGCAGATAAAATAAAAAATACCTAATGCAATTGATTTCCATATATATTCACATTTTATATATATATATATATATATATATATATATATATAATACATATAAATTTTAACTTTAGTGCAGTTATCATGGAAAGCAACATAGGTATAACTTAAACTTGTAAAACTACAGCTACCACATGGTTGAGCAATTCTACTCCTAAGTACATTCAGAATACCATGTTTATTGCATCATTATTCACAATAGCCAAGAAATACAGAGTGTCCATCTCCTGACAAAAGGATAATGTGATTATGGATATAAAACACAACCATGAAGAAGAACATCCTGTCATTACAAACAAGATGGACGAAGCTGGAGCCCATCATTGTACATGATGTGAAAGAGGCACAAGAGAGCAAAAGCACCTCATGATCTCACTGCTAAGTGGAATATTAAAAAAAAAATTTTGTCCTCACAGAAGTTGAAAATTGAATGGTAGTTACAGAAGATGGAGATATGTCGGATAGGAACCATTAAAGAGGTTGATTAACAAAAACAGTGGTACTTTGGTTTATGAACTTCATTTGTTTTATAGCTGTGGGGAAAATGGCTACTTTTGTGTTTGTGTGGGGAGATGGCCATGCCTTTTCACCTGATACAGACTTTGAAAACAAAAGCAAAACTTTGTTTCTGAATGGTTTGCAAACAGAAGTGTGTGTTAATTGAGCATTAATGTACTAATTTATAGTTAGATAGGAACAAGATCTGCTGTGCTATAGCACAGAAAACTGAATACAAATAGTCATTATGAAATCTGAACTTCAGAAAACTAGAAAACAGAAATCTGAATATTTTCATTGTAAAAATCATAAGCGTTAGAGAATATAGATGTTTAACTTGATCAAGATATTATATAGATATATTTATATATCTATATAGATTATATATAGATATAGATACATTATATTATTACATTATATATATATATATACATAATGTGTGCATTGAAATTCACATAGTACCCCACTGATATGTGCAATTGTTATAAGTTCATTTGAGTAAATCTTTAAGTGTCAAATTTGTGCTCACTTCAGCAGAACATAAAATGTCACATTTATGTAAAAACTATTTGAATGATTTTTGAATTTCAAAGCTTTAATATGAATTAAATAAGGCAGTGTTTCAAGAAATACTTGATCTGCCTAATTCTTTTAGATGAGCTAAGGTTCACATTTGGGGCATTAAAAGTGCTCTTTCTGTGCAGTATCGCTATGAGTGCAATGAACCCGTAGTGCTCTTGCTTCCAGCGCTCTGGTGCAGTTGTGCCCACTTCCTGCTCAAAGCTTCAGTGATATTATCCAGCTCTTCCATTCTACATGGGATCATGGAAGTGATTTGACACTTTAATGCTTTTTCTCATTACCTTTGGGAATTTTCCTTTTGTTTTATTTTGAGAAGAAACATTATTTGAAAATTTTTAAAAATCCTTCCGCATTAAAAACATTAAATAATGCCAGTTTCTAAGTGAAATCTCTGTATCAGTTCATATGATTGACTTTTCACACATTCAAAGCACATTATAACTTCTACTTCTCAAGTGAAATAGATCACATAAAACATTCCAAAAAGATAAACTAAAAAATAAAATCTAGTCTTAAAGTAGGAACACTGATATTCATGTAGAAAATCTTGTTTCATTCATAAATTTTTGTAACCTTAATATCACAACCCAAATTAAGCATATTGAAAAAAGAGCTTATTTTAAGACTATCAAAATTTAAAAGTAAACACAAAATGTATTGGTATTTGGTATTTGAGTAGTGAATACACATGGACTACGTATGAAGCGTAAACTCACTACCAGCCAATGGAGACTTAAATTAGTCACTTTTTGTCACTATCACAGATACCTGAAGTAATCAGCTTTCAAAAACATCATGTTTATTTTGTTTCACAGCTTTGGAAGTTCTAGTCCATGTTCGTGCGCTTCTAGTACATTTAAGACTTTAGTGTTTGCTGGAGATCAGGTGGCTACATATTGCAGCAGGAATAAGTGGCAGAGAAAACTTGCTCACTTCAGGGGTCAGAAACAAACAAGAGAAAGGAGGAGAGACTGGGATGTCACAGTCCCTTTGGAGGGCACACCTCTAGTCACCTAAATCTTCTCACAGACTTTTAAAATTACTAGCACCACAAGGTAGGGACCAAGACAAACACATGGCTCTTTGGGACCAGTTCAAGAGCAAAGTATAGCAAACAGAGAAGTGTGTGCCATGGAAGACAGGGTGAATGAGAGAAGAGGGTGAAGAGGGAAGAAGAGGATACAGTTCTCATGTATGAGGTGGAAGGAATAAAAGCACAATGAAAGGAATAACAAAAGAATCTTGAAAAGTTAACTTTCACAAATAGCTTTCATGGCTCCTTTCCATTCCACTCTTGCTTACCATAAGTAGAGCTTTAGATGGTCAAACAATGTATGTGTGTGTTCTTCATTTATAACTTGTATGCCATAGATTTTAGACTTTTAAAACTGTACAAAGAATAAAACTATGCAAAGCTAATGTGATATTTTTACTTAAAATTTAGAAAAGTGCTTAAACATGACTATTGTCTTTTATGTTATCATATACCTAGAGAAAACCGATAACATTGAGAGTGTTTCAGGGAGTGGTAAGAATTTCCTACTGATGGAGAATAACAAGTGTCCTCCATCTAAAACAACGCAAGAACAACAACAAAGACCGCCAGTTTTCCTTAAGTACCTAGGCTCAGAGATTTCATTTTCCTAATTAAATTTCGGAAGGTGAGTTCATCTCAGATGTAGACTAAATAAGATCCCTGGAGCTATTTCTTTTAAGACTGAAGGAAAGTAAAATTAATAGAAAAGTTCACTGCCCGGACACACTTTCTCTTGGTGAAGAGGGACCTGATTCTGCAAGAATTTCAATTAGAAAAGAGAAGAGAGCACATGAGCCTAACCCAGAGCAGACAAACAGCTTTCGCCCTCATTTTGTGTTATTTAGGGTTGGTTTCTGTCACCGTTGGAACAATTTTGCAAGTAAACACAATTTTCCCAGATAATTCCTCAAATTTGAAGTGATGTTAACAGAACATGAGTCAACAAACAGGATGGTAAGAAATATATTTTTAAAATAATAAGTAATCTTGAGGTTTCGATAAATTCCAATTTGTGATCCTTTTTGCTAACTTAGATTATCCTCATAAAAACACATAGAAAGGCTGAATATTAATAACACATGAAAATAATTATTGTTTTGTAACAGGGAAGGTTGAATGTCAACAGTCAATCATGTGGGGAAAAACAGCTTCAGCCAGAAAGAAGTGGGAAACAGCCAGTGCCAAGAGTGTTTTTCTCAGTAAGTTACTTAAAGGTTTTGACTCAGTTCCATCTTTTGGAATCAAAAAAAGAGAATGCATTCCAAGTGAGACAAGGTGACTCTCGCTGTGGAAAGAGAGAAAGAGAGTACACCCGCCAATCAGAATGGGTAGGTGTTGAATCTTCCATAGATTAGAGAGGTCTTTATATAATTTAAATGACCTACACTCATAGAAGGATCCTACAAAGGATTTAAATTTGGCCAAAAAAAGGCATTAGTTAAAGAGATTTATCTCTTTTTTTAGGAAAAGACATTATTAAGAAAACATTTATTTTTCTATAAGGCAAATATATTCCTGTGAATTTTAGTATTTTGCCACTCCTTATGTAAGGAAATCTAATTTAAAAGTGCTGATCCAGGAAGTTGCTATGTAAATAATGATCAGCTACATCGCTACTGAAGCTTCCTGCACCCATTAAAAGAGGGTCAACTCTGGTCAGGGGTTGGAGGTTTCTGAGAACAATTTTGATCTCAGCAGAAAATGAAATTTCCTGCATAAATTATTTTACAAACATACTATAAGAAATGATACTTTTGTGGCATGACTTTGAGTAAAGCCATATATACCAATTGACTAGAAGGTCAGTTTCAGGTCAGAAATTAGTATACACAGCAAATTTTAATTACTACCTTTCATTTTTGGATAAATTCAAATAATTTGGTTTGCAAATACATCCTAGTGAGTGGAATAAATAGGTTGGATATTCTATGATTTGTCATTCTGTTATTCCTCCGTGAGTTTTAAAGGTTTCTGGTTAGTTTTTATTTTGTTGTACAAATGTTTATTGTTTTGGAACTTTAAGTGAAATTTGAAGGCAACATCACAATGAAACCAAACACTGCCTACCCAACATTTTGAAGCACACTTTCTGTGACTTCCCACTACACACTGATACATCTATCACCACTGCCCTGTTTACTTTATTGGTTATGAAATAGCTGATTTATTCAAGTAAATTGTATTTAGATGCCATGATGTATATTTTCTTACTTATATTCTCTAATGAAAAATATATTTCTTGATGATATGACATTTATCTGCAAAAACTGATGTGAGATTTCAATTAAAATAGAACATGTAATCATTTATCCCAACTAAAAGTCATGGAAATTTCTTTTCTACTTAGCATCATACATAGTGACAGACTTTTCAGAAACATATTTAGTTGTTACATGAAAAATAGATGCTCTTCCCAGTAATATATTAGTGATAGAGATGAAGGTATCCTTACTTGTCTGAAACACATAGTCTCTCTGTTAATGCTTATTGATTTTATTTGAAGGTAACAATAGAAGATATCCTGAAAATGACTCATATGATGGTATTATCTTCCGTGTTATGAAATTGATTTTTAAAATCTGTATGGTAGATATTGGTATTTCCTACTTTTTAACATAAATTAAGGACAATCTGAGGTAATGAAATGAAATGTTTCAAGAGAGACCATGAAATAAATCTTGTGATGATACCTGTAAAGTGTTTTTCAAAATGTTCTCAAATTTTATTAACATATCTTAATTGCACATATTAATGCCTTAAGTGTGATATTTCCATAATGCATACAGTGTATATGGATGATCAAATCTAACCTTTTCTTCATCTTCTCCCCGTCTTTCTCAATATCAGAGAGGAGGATTGTCAGGATAATTGTTAAAGACTATCAGTGAAATACTCACATTTAAATGAATAATAAATAGTGAGATGTTGCATTTGGCCGGATGTTTCAGAAAAAATGAACCTTTTATTAGGAACAAAAATGAAAACATTCCTAAGGAATTGTAGCCTACAAAAATCAGTGAGAGGTTAAAAGGCCATACTTGATCATTGAAGCCCTGACCAAGACTACATTAGCTAACACTCAAAAAGAAGTGGACTGAGACATGGCTGTCTACACCCAACACCATCAGTGATGGAGTTTTTTGGAGATCTCTGCAATGCTTGTAGAGAACATAGAATGTTATATTTTGAAGAGCTCTAAAAAAAATTTCATATCTGGCTGTTATGACCTTTTGGAGTAGACTGATTTCTTTGTCATCTTTCTCATCTTGCACAGTTTACCACTCCACTGCCAACTAACACATGACCACATATGGAAAGAGATTCTGGAAAGCATTACTCTTACTTTGGTGGCAGTGGGTTATGGTCTTAACAATGGGCATTGAACTTGTTATGGAAAATGATTTATCTGTAGATCTTAACCTAGTCACATAGTCAACTTGTAAAAACTTAAACTAATTGTTGTTGAAATTAAATATAGTCTATTTTCTGTCTTAGATTTTTATACAACTAGAAAAAATAACATTTGCTGATTAGGTTATACTTATTTTCCTAATAGGCTTAGAAAAATCTTAGTAGCTAAAAAATTCATAAGATAATACTATACTTTCTCAATTATTTATTCTATATGTAGCTAGAATTAAGGTGTTATCTTTATAATCTAGTTCATTAAACTAGGAGCTTTAGTTCATCATACCTTGTCTTTAAAGTAGTTCTTGAACATTTTGAATAAGTTATGTAAGTTCAAAGAGTTAGTGAAAAAAATTTGTCTACACATTAAAATTATCATTATCAATTAGTCTGAATTCATAAACTTTTCAAACAATTTTGACTAGTACCAAAATTTAACACATAATTGGAAAGTTGTTGGGAATAGGTTTATGGAAATTCTCAGAAATAAGAAAACATTTGGCTTTTGTGTTTGTTTTTACATACAGCAGTTCTCTCTGCTACAATTTCTTCATTAAAAAGCTTCTCCCTCCAGCAATGATTTTCTAATTGTTTGAAAGCTACAGAAAATACCTAAACATTTAAAAAAAAGTTAAATATTTAAACTAAGTCACAACCCCATTTTCTAAACAATGTTCTGAATCATAGTCTAAATGAAAACATTTGTAATACAATTTGAAGCATTTTCTGAAAATAAAATTCTCTGCCATTCATTTTTAAATTATTAAGTAAAACATCAAAGATTTAAAAACACATTTTTAAAAAATAAAAAGGGAATGATTTTCAAATAGCTTAAAGATTTTGAGTTTCAAAGGTTATTTGTTGAGCTTAGGATGCTTTGCAGTACAATATTAATTTACCTGAGACATTATCCCACAAGGAATATAAACATGTGTTTCTAAGTAAACTTATTACTTTGAAAGCATGGCAAATGAAAACCATGAAAAAAAAAAAAAACGCTGACAACCGTAGCCTCATTTGCTGAGCGTCGCGTCTCTTGGGTCAGAAAGAGCAGCTGTGCGGATACATTAAGCCAAAATATGAGGCCAGAGAAGGAGATAACGGCAAATAAGTCCATCATTTCATGTTGAACGAGGCTAGAGCTCTCGACTGTTTCCTTTCTCTTCTTCGTTCATCGCAGGACCTCGAACTTCGTCCGTGAGTGATGATGTGCCAGCGCCTGCGTGCTCATCCTGCCGCTGCTCTTCCTCTTTGCAGTCCTTCCCAGTGTTTGCTCGTGTCCTTGGCACGGTTCATCCCGCCACAGGGAGAACAGGTTTGTGTCCCTTACGCACCGCCCTTCGCTCTACAGGGTCTCCGTTAAGCTTTTACTACATTTGAATGTTTTTCTCTCCTTCCTTGCTTCCTCCTTCCCTCCCTTCTTCCCTTCCTTCTATCCTCTCTTCCATCTTACTATGCTGTGTTGTGGGCCACCTTTTACACCCATCCTTAGGATCGTTAGCAAAGTGAGCTGTTCAAATCTGGTCCCTGCATTACTTCTCCAGCTTCTCTGTGGCCATTTTATACGTCCTATGTGCCGGATGTTCCTCTTATCAACTCTTGCTCTGTTAGAAAAACGACAAAACAAAATGAAGAGCCCAAAGCCACTTAGGTACTTCTTTCAGGTGTTAGCTTAAGAGTCCTGCCCTTTATGCTTTTAATCACTGTTTTCCCTTTGCTCACTCTCCGCTTTGTTTGACTGAAGGTAGGTGCCCCCCACATTCTCGGTATTTCAGCTATCACGGCAGCACTTGAAAAATGTATTTGTGCTTTAATCGCCTGCTTTCTCTTTTACACTGTGATCTTTCAGAGGAAAGGACAATATGTGTTCCTCTCCTATTTCAAATGAACTCCTCCTAGAGAGAAAATCATTATTTGTTAGCTGGATATTTGTGTAAATAATTCAGTTACTTACCTTACCTCTTTACATATATAACTGTAACAGGACGTGATGATTAATATTAAAGTCAAAGTTATGGGAGGTTGGAAGTGTTCAGGGGGCACGCACTGAACCTGTGTATGGTAGGAATCACTTCCTATTAAAACAGACTCTGACTCCAATAGTTGTATTTTTCTAAATACATTTCATAACACGTGACTTGCATTAGCAGTGTTCAAACTATGAAGAGAAAATACGTGCATGTAGTACATATAGACAGATTTTATGTGCACCATTTTATTAGATACAATATTTATTGTATCAAATACCTCAAAAGGGCATAGTAGTATAAAGGAAAATGTTTATGAATTAAGTTGGTTAAGATCTTATTAGAAGGCTGTTGGTAAACCTCAGGGGTACAGCATTTGCCTGACATGTGCAAAACCCTTGGCTCGAAAACCAACACTGAAAAAAATTCCTACTGTAAAACAATTAATATCCTAAAATAAAATTTCAAACTTGTAGATGTCTTTTCTTAAGGAAAATACTGAATTAAGAAAAAAACTTGAAAAAATAAACTGGAGTAAATAATGTAAATTAGGCAAAGACTCAGCCTCCCAGACAAAATATAAATTTCCTCCGTCCAGAGGAAATTTGTCTGGAGCCTCGTTTTGATGTGGTGTGGGCTCAGTAATGAAATTGTCTCAAATAATGATTGATGTAAGTAGGAAAACAGCCAATAACAACAAAATGTTGGTTATAAATAGCTTTTTGAAATTATTTGAGTTCCACTGAGGTAAACATAGCAAACTTTTGTGTTTACACTGTATCAGATGATGTTTTGATAAATGTACACACTGTACATTTTAATTGATTATCACAATTAGACTCTTCGCATGACCATCACCTCCGACAGCTATTCTTTGTGGACATAATAAAAACATTTGAGAGATATCTTTTCAGCAGTCATCAGTTATTAACTGTAATCACCATGTCACAAAACAGACCTCAGAATGTAGTCCCCCTATGGAAATGATCATTTGTACCCTGTGACCAACATCCATCCATTCTCCAATCTCCCAGTCCCTGGAAGCCATGTCTGTCTCTGCTTGCATGAGTTCCACATTTTTAGATTCTACAAGTAAGAGTCATTGTGTATTTTTCTTTGTGTTCATGCCTCTGTATAATGTCCTCCAGTTTCAAGTTTCATCATGTCAGAAATGATATAATTTCCTTTTCAAGATTAGTATCTACATCTATGTATACCTACGGCATCTATATCTCTCCATCAATCTCTGTATGTATCATCTAGCTCTCTCTAGATCTCTCTACATCTGTAATATATAGGTGTTTTATACATGTAATATAGTCAGACTTTCTTATCCATCATTAAATTAATTTTACCTTAGCAGTTTTACAGACAGTAATGCCCCAATAAACATAGCACATGGAAGTGCACATTTCTCTTGGACATACTGATTTCAGTTTCATTGGTTATATACCAATAAAAGGAATTTCTTCATAATCTGGTAATTCCATGTTGAGTTTTTGAGGACCCATCGTACTATTTCCCGAGGCAGCGGTACTAATATAAAACACCATCAATGGCGCAGGTGTCTCTCCTCACGTTCTCAACGTCACAATTTTGTCTTTCATATTATGATCATTTCAGGAGACACTGGATGCTATCTCACAGTAGTTTTGATTTGCCTCTCCCTGGTAATTATCCATGTTGGCCATATTTTTTCTAAGACGTGTTGTTATTTTTCTCGCTTTCAGAAATATGTTTTCAGGTCTTTTTGCAAGTTTTTAAAAATTTAGTCATTTGTTTTTCTTTCTATTGAGTTTGTTATGTGTTTTAGAAAATTAACCTTGTATTCATCTATTAGTTTCAAATCTTATGTGAGTCTCTAATTAATTTTGTGGCTTTTTAATATGGTGTGAGATAGGGGTCAGTATGTATGCTTCAGCATATGGATATCCAGTATTCCCAACACCCTTTATTGAAGAGACTTTCTTCCCCATTTTGTGTTCTCAACACCTCTGTCAAAGACATACTGGCTAAAAATGCATAGATTTGTGCTTTCTAGTCTCTTTCACTTACTTGAAGACCAGAGCCTTATCTGTATTATTATAGCTTTGTTTTGAAATAAGCTCATATGATGCCCCTGATTTATTATTTTTCCTCAAGATTGCTTTGGCTGCTGTCACTTTTTCATTACTTTATGAAATTTAGGATTGGTTTTTTTCTATTTCTGTGAATAATAACCTTGTAATTTCATAAGGATTTCATTGAACTGCCCATCTCTTTGGGTAATAAGGACATTTTAATCATATGGATTATGTCAATCCATAGACATGGAATATTTTTAACTTATTTTTTGTCTTCAAAATCTTTCATAGATATTCTAGAATTTCCACTGGAGAGATCTTTCACCTTCTTTGTTCAATACATTACTCTCAATGCATTACTCTATACTTCTTATTTTAATGTTATTTTAAGTAAGATCAGTTTGACTTCTGTTTCGCATCTTTTGTGGATTGAAATTCTACTGATTGTTTTATGTTGATTTGTATTGGTATATCTCTGAGTTTCTTGGTGCAGCTTTTGTGTGGGAGACCGCTGAGAGACCTGCAGTCGGCGTCCATTTTGTAATATATCAGCCATCTTGAAAGCCTTCTTGAATTAAGTTTTGGTTTCTATCTTAAGTTTCTGTTTTTCAGAGTTAGGTTTCTGTTTCCCGTAAATCACGTGCTATCCGGACCTCCCTCTGTTGCTTGGTTACCCGCTGACGTCAACCTCCCCACTCCCGTACTGTATAAATACCCGTGCTTTCCGCCTAATAAACGAGACTTGATCAGAATCCTGTCTTGTCTCCGTTTCTTATGTCTCTTGTCCCTTTCTCATCCCCACTCCCCCTCTAGAGTCTCCGTTGACTACCCGCGGGTCGGGTCAAGTGGCGCCCAACGTGGGGCTCGAGCACGGGGCATCCAGTGAGGGATGCTGTCCGTGGAGCTAGCTCGACAGAACACAAAAACAGAAAACAAAGGAGGATCGGACGGCGCGGGAGCCTGCCGCGTCTGTTACACCTTGGTAAGAGAACAGCGATTATGGGACAAGCAATGAGTCAACATGAGATATTTGTTGAAGGCCTAGGAAAGGCCTTAAAGGCACGAGGAGTAAAGGTTAAGATTAAACAATTGTGTGAGTTTTTTGATTATATTAAAGAAGTTTTCCCTTGGTTCCCTACTGAAGGAACCATCGACACAAAACGATGGAAAAGGGTTGGTGATGCTCTTAAAGACTATTATACAGCCTTTGGGCCTGAAAGGGTTCCGGTAACTGCCTTTTCATACTGGAATTTAATTGATGAGATTATATCACAAAGACATTGTGATCCTGTGGTTGCTAATGTGGTCAAGAAGGGCGAAAATATTTTACAGGAAGACTTACTAAAGACTAGTTCAAAACAGGATATAACTCATAAACAAACAGATGTAAATAAGGGAAGTGAAGACCTTATGTCTTTTGAGAGTGATAGTGAGGACGAAAAGGCCAAATGGATTAAAAACAGAGAGTCCTCTGGGGTTAACATAAAAAAGACGAGGCCTTCAAAAACCGGTTTGAACCAGTTTGAATCCAGTCTAAAACCAGAAGTTACATCCAGTCCTCGTGACTTGGGAGGGGCTAAGCCTAAGGTTAAAATATACCCTGACTTGTCGGAAGTCCTAGAAACCAAAATGGACGATGATGACGTGGACTGGAATGATTTGGCAGAGGAGGCCTCCAAGTATCGTAATCCAGAGCTGCGGCCTGGGCCCCTCCCGCCGCCATCTTGGCCGCCTAATGTCCAACGTTCTCTGCCATATGGCACCAATCCCAACACTCCTCTTTTGGCATACCTGGTTCTTGACCCCAGAAAAGAATTAAGGGATAAAACTGAGCTTCTTAAGGGACAACTAAAGTTAGAGAATGAACACCAAGACCTTATAACTCAATTAGAAAGATTAAAGATAGGGAAGTCTACTGCTCAAAGTGAGACTAAACCAGAGACCCCTCGTAATCCAAACCCACCCGTGAGGGGCATAATCCCAAAGTCTTCTCCCCGATTAGATTCTACAATAGATCTAGATGACATAGAAGCATTCCCAGTGTCTGAAACAACAGATGCACAAGGACTGGACCTCAGTTCCACCACCCACACAATATTAACCCTGAAATGGGAGTTCAAATTCTCCATACGGGAATTTATGGCCCCTACCTAAGGATACATTTGGCCTTATAGTAGGATGTAGTAGTTCTACACTTAATGGATTACAAGTTTTTCCTGGAGTAACAGATAATGACTATAATGGTGAAATAAAGGTCATGATTTCCTCTCCCAAAAACATTGATACCATTATGACGGGACAAAGGTTTGCCCAATTATTACTCCTACCGTTAATTTCCACATCCAATAAAATAATGTCAAAACTAAGAGGTAACAAGGGATTTGGATCATGAGATGTTTATTGGGCAGAGGCTATTTCAACACAAAAACCTCTTATGTCCCTGTGGTTAGATGGCAAAGAGTTTTCAGGGCTAATAGACACAGGGGCAGATGTCACTATTATTAAAAAAGAAGATTGGCCTTCAACTTGGCCCCTAGATACCACTATGACTCATCTTAAAGGAATAGGCCAAAGCCAAAATTCAGAAAAAATGTTCAAAATTTTTGACTTGGAAGGACAAAGAAGGTAACCAAGGCACTATACAACCCTATGTTATAGCTGGACTGCCAGTAAATCTGTGGGGCAGGGATTTATTGTCTCAAATGGGGATCATCGTGGGGAGCCCTAATACTGTTGTTACCGCCCAGATGTTAAAAAATGGATACCTACCAGGACAAGGCCTGAGAAAAAACAATACATGGATTACACAACCCCTAAAGCCCACCGCCAATACCAACAGAAATGGGTTGGGCCATTTTTCATAGGGACCACTGATCCTCCTGTGATCCATGCAGAGAAAATTACATGGTTACCTGAGGAACCTGTATGGATCGATCAATGGCCCCTCACCTCTGAAAAGTTATTGGCTGCGCAACAACTGATGCAGGAGAAGCTTGAAGCTGGCCATGTTATTACAAGCAGTTCCCCATGGAATACTCCCATTCTTATCATTAAGAAAAAATCTGGTAAATGGCGCCTGTTACAAGATCTTAGAGCAGTAAACAAAACTATGGTCTTGATGGGAGCCTTACAACCAGGCCTCCCTTCATCTGTCACTATACCTTTAGACTATTTCAAGGTCATCATAGATTTAAAAGATTGCTTTTTCACTATCCCCTTACACCCGGATGATCAAAAATGTTTTGCCTTTAGCCTACCCACTGTTAACTTTAGAGAACCTATGAAAGGATTTCAATGGCGTGTTTTACCTCAAGGTATGGCTAACAGTCCTACCCTCTGCCAATCCTTTGTTGCTTCTGCAATACAATCTGTAAGAGACCATTGGCCAGACATGTACATTATTCACTATATAGGTGACATCCTTATAGCAGGAAAGACTGGCGAAGAGGTTTTAAAGTGCTATGATGCATTGTGTGTTGCCTTACAGTGCAGAGGATTAGAGATAGCTTCTGACAAAGTACAACTTACTGATCCATATACATATCCAGGTTTCCAAATGAGGGGGCCTCGGGTCTCCTCTCAAAAATTACAATTAAGGTTAGATAGACTCAAGACCCTAAATGATTTCCAAAAACTTCTTGGGGACATTAACTGGCTCATGCCCTACTTAAAGCTTAGCAAAAATGACTTAAAACCCCTTTATCACATATTACATGGCAATGCCAACCCCACATCCCTCCGTGAGCTCACACCAGAGGGAAGACTGGCTATTCATACAGTAGAACAGGCTATTCATTCTCAAACTATTACTTTCATGGATTACGATAAACCCCTAAAGTTCATTATATGTAAAACAACACTCTCCCCAACCGCTGTCTTTTGGCAGACAGCACCCGTGATGTGGCTTCATTTACCCGCTACACCCAAAAAGGTCATTGAACCATATTATCAGGCAGTCTCTAACCTTATAATTTCAGGGAGAGAACAAGGAAAATGCTACTTTGGTAAGGAGCCTGACATTATTATACAACCTTATACCAAAGAACAAATTAATTGGCTCATGCAAACTACAGATTTTTGGCCAATTGCTCTGGCTTCCTATGCAGGGTTCATAGATAATCATTACCCCCTGGACAAACTTATTGAATTTGCCAATAGACATGATTTTGTTTTCCCTCCAATCACAGCATTTCACCCCTTAAAAAATGCCCTATTGGTATTTACTGATGGCTCTTCTATGGGTGTAGCCGCTTATGTTTTCCAAGATAAAACTATAACTTTCAAGACACACAGTACATCTGCTCAACTAATGGAACTGCGTGCTGTTGCCGCAGTTCTCTCTGCATTCCGTACTCAATCCCTCAACATCTATACAGATAGTGCATATATTGCACAATCTGTTCCTTTACTAGAAACAACTGGCCAAATTAAACATGCCTCCAATGCCGGACATTTATTTAGACAAATACAAACACTGATCACTAAAAGGTCTCACCCATTTTTTATAGGACACCTACGAGCTCACTCTGGTTTGCCAGGACCTCTTACTATAGGTAATCACAAAGCTGATCTGGCTACTCGGACACAGGCTTTTCACATACTAGTTAATATTAGTTCCAATACTATAAGTAACAAAATAACTCTGGCACAAAAAAGCCACCACCTACATCATCTCAGTGCTCAAACACTTCGGCTCATACATAAGATTACTAGAGAACAAGCTAGACAAATTGTCAGAAATTGTCCTTCTTGTGCCACACACCTCCCGGTTCCACATCTTGGAGTCAATCCAAGGGGACTAATACCCAATGCATTATGGCAAATGGATGTTACTCACATTTCTGAATTTGGCAATCTCAAATATGTTCATGTGATTGTAGATACGTTTAGTGGTTTTATTTTTGCTTCTCTTCAATCCGGTGAAGCTACCAAACATGTGATCAGTCACATGCTATCCGCTTTGACAGTCCTAGGATGCCCACAGCAATTAAAAACTGATAATGGTCCGGGTTACATTTGCTTGGCCTTGCAGGAACGCTGTTGCTTCTATGTAAACAAGTCTGGCATCGTTCGAGATAAGATAAAGAAGCACCAGCAAGATTCGAGAATCCACTCTGGAGCGCATGGAACGGAATCCTACCCTACCTTCTCCCCCCGCTGGGACCTTTGGCTGGGTTATTAGTAGTTCTTTCATTAGGACCTTGTCTTTTTAACAAATTGATGGCCTTTATTAGACAACAAGTGGATGCTATTAAAATGCAGCAAATTCAGGTCCATTATCACAGGCTTGAAATGGCCGATAGAGATAATTGCACAGACCTTGAGAAAGCAGATTATGATGATGCCCAATAAAATCAACAGGCTATTTTGGCTTCCTCACCTCGGTGTGCTGGGCTGGAGAGCCAGAGACGGGCAACCGGAGCTCACGTGTATCACCAACCACCGCCTAAGACAGGACCTGGGCCTTTTGCAGCCTTGTCTTCCAGTGACGGGTAAGGTATAGGTTGGTCCCACGTGAAAGCATCCTGACCTAAGACAGGCACAGTCCCCTCAAGGAAAAATGGTCTTTCTATTATATAAAATAAAAAAGGGGGACCTGTGGGAGACCAATGAGAGACCTGCGGTCAGCGTCCATTTTGTAATATATCAGCCATCTTGAAAGCCTTCTTGAATTAAATTTCGGTTTCTATCTTAAGTTTCTGTTTTTCTGAGTTAGGTTTCTGTTTCCCGTAAATCACGTGCTATCCGGACCTCCCTCTGTTGCTTGGTTACCCACTGACGTCAACCTCCCCACTCCCGCACTGTATAAATACCCGTGCTTTCTGCCTAATAAACGAGACTTGATCAGAATCCTGTCTTGTCTCCGTTTCTTGTGTCTCTTGTCCCTTTCTCAATCCCCGCTCCCCCTCTAGAGTCTCTGTTGACTACCCGCGGGTCGGGTCACTTTTGGAGCTTTCTGTATATGAGAATGTCATCTTTAAGTATATTTCCATGAAAAACATAGTCTGAAATAAATATCTCCTACTGATACTGTTAAAGAAGCTACCCTTTAGGGATTCAGAGTAATTTAAAATTTACACTTTAAAACGTGCAGTCTTTTGGTCGAAAATTAAGAATTGTAAAGAAGACATTTTTTCCAATGAAATTACTGGAAAATTAACTGAAAGACTGTTCTATGCTGAGATGGAATGATTGAACAAAGCTTGAATTTTCACACTTCGTTGTAACTGTTTAGAAATGTGACCTAAACTGTTTAGAAATGCACTTCAGAAAAATAACACAAGGAAATTAGAGAATGTTTCATACTGCTTACTATACAAAACTCTTAAACCTCATTTAACAAATGAAATGTCCTAGGAAAGCCATAGCCAAAACCTTTACTAAATGCTAAGATTAGGAAGATCAGTGAAATTGGCTTTTAAAAAAAAAAAAAGAAAAAAGATTTTAGAGATAAGCTGAACTATTAAGAATTTTTGCTACAATCACTGCCCAACATAATATAATATCTATGTATTTAAGGTTGTATGGTTTATATTGCTATATTTAGAGATTTGATTATGAAGTAATACTCACATTAAGTTTTTATGAAAATACTATTTATTAAAACACATTTGTATTAAATTCTTTTAGTGTTCAGTGTCATGTCCCAGTAAATGAGTGTGTTCAACCTGACAGTTTACTTTTTTGAGATGACTATGTCTCATGTTGTATTCTTTTTCAGAATTGAATTTCTAAAACCCAAGGTAAAAAATGAAGATATGATTCCTAGGCAATACATATTGTATTATTGATGAATTGCCAATTTTTTGGCCCCTTCTTTCTCAGAAACATCAGAATAGTCATAGCTAGTAGTAGAAATCTTAAAAGTAGCTCCAATTATAAGTGTACTATGAAAAGTTTAGATAGACAAGTTCAAGCCACTGCTCTGTTCTCTAAAGAGATGTGAAAAAAAATTAAAGAATATTAATAAACGTTTCAGAAGGTCAGAAAAACAGTTAAAATCTGAAGTAAAGTTAAATAAATGTGGTTTGAGTTTGGTGTTTAAAGACATAATCTTAAGTAATTTCTACTTAGCAATGTGCACTTATGGACATTGCAGAAAAGGTTCAGAAAAGAATCAGCTGAAAATCCAGACTATCGTACTAATGTTATAAGGTTTAAAATATGCAACTATGCATTCAATAGCTATTTACTGAGTTTCTTTTTGTTCCAGACACTGTGTTTGACATCATGCTGGAATAATAAAACTGTAGACTAAAAATTTATTCGTATTTAGGGAAACTGGTGATTCTGGGTAGGGACAGTAAAGTGGTCAACTGAGATCAGATATTCATTTTGTACTTCTTGGAAAATGACTCGCACACTCTTTTCTTTTCTAACTGTTTCATTTTTGTTCTTATTTTCTTGCTTGTACATTTTTCCATTACATAATAATGAAATTTATTGTGGGGAGTTGGTGCATGTGCATAATATACAGTAACTCCTTTTTTTTGAATCCCATCCCTTATCCCTCCCTCCTTCAGTTTCTTATGTTTTCTACAGAAGAAAGATGCTAACTTTGCTCAGAGGGAACACATACATCCTTATGGAAGGAATGGACTTGGCGTGAGACTCTTTAGCAGAAATTTTACAACTTTAGGTGGTGAGTTTGGGGAAAGGTCTGATTTAGAAATAAAAATATAAAAATCACAATTGCTCAAAAAATAGTAAAGATTGCACTGAAGCAAAACATCAGCTCTGACTGCCTAGTGAAGCACATACAATAGCTTGACTTCAAGACAGAGGAGTTTCCACAGGGGGAGAAGAGATGAGGAGGGACAAGCAGTACCGCACAGGACAGACAAGTGAGGGCTTATTCGTAGAAGACGTCGGTGAACTTTATTCTTCAAGGAGTGGAGAACCAAGGACTGGGCATAGAAATGACATGATCAGAAAAGTGATTCTGAAAGAACTCAGGCCTATAATTAGTGTTCTAGGAGAAAGGGTAATAATATTCTTAACAAGTATAGGATGGAAAAAAGGGGTAGATGAAGGCTTTTCTGAAGGAGAACTACTATATCGTAATGCATTGCTTATAAACATACTTAGGGGCAACTGTATGCCAACCACTGTCCTAGGGGGTAGCAATAGGAGCTCAAAACAAAGAGATTCCCACTCAGCACTGTAGGTGCTCATGATCCAAGTAGGCTCAGCACCTGTCTTCTCTGGTGAAGAAGACCTCTCCCATCTTTTCTGGAGAGATGGTACTGAGAATAGGATACCATGGGAAAGAAGCAGGCAGTGACACAATAAGAAAAGGAAAATGCATAAAAATAAAAGTAGATCACGTTCCAGGTAGAGGTAACAGTGAAAATATTACTGAGGAGAAAATACAAAAGCTCTGTTTGAGTATTGAAGAATGGAATGGTAAGCAGGAGAGAAACAACTTTATAAACTAGGTCGCTGAGGTAAGCGATAGAATTGCTAATCATTTTCAAATGAAGTTTATTGATATTAAATAAATGAGAGAGAGAAAGATTTTATTTATAACCTTAGGCCATTTATCAAAAGTAAAGAACGTGAGGTAACATGAATAGTGAACTATGTTTTGAGTGTCTTGAGGCTATTTGACCTGAGTCATGACTTAATTAAAAGTGAGAATGAGACAGACAGACAGACAGACAGACAGACAGGCAGGCAGAAATACACAGAGACACACAGAGAGAAATTCATTTGGGAATGAGAAGAATGTCTTCATTTTTTTCTATTTTTGTGTGTGAAAAGTGTACCATTTCCCAGGGTGAATAATGTCACAGAATTCGAGAGCTGTGATAATCCTGCAGAGAAATGAAGGGCAGTGAAGGTATGGAAGATGCCCATTGAATTATCAATTCCAAGGTCATTGTAACTCACCCAGGTAGCAGCTCGCCAGAGCGATAAGGAGAGAAAACAAGTTATTAAGGTTGAAATGAAAAGTGAGGGATGGGGGTACCAAGTGATTCTATTGCTTTTAAATAAAGAAAAACATTCAGCTATTTTGGTTATTTTATAGCAATATTGAAAAAATTGTTCTGCAAACATCTAAAAGTAAGTCTGATCAGTTTTATCAACTGTTTATGTTTTTAGTTTGGGAAAAATGAATCACTTGTTTTAGATTTACAACTATTTTAAATTTAGATACATATTTATATATGTGTTGGTCTGATCTTGTTTGATCACTTGATAAAGAAAAGTAGTTAAAATAATTGAAATGTAGAAGGTAATTTAATACTAACAATTTTATGTATAGAGGTTTTTTATAAGCAAAAGATAATTTAAGGATCACATACTTTATTGGAGTGTGATAGTAATTGTAAAATTAAAGTTTTTAAGCTTCTATTTCCTACTATGATTTTTAAAAAGTGGCTTAGTTTATTTTGTAGTGCTGACTTCTACTCTAAAATAGAGTAAACATTTCTAAAAACTTTTTGCAGCTCAAATGACAAAGTAATAAAATTGTCTATGACGGTATTGTATCTTTTGGCATACAGACTCATTCTATACACAGGATAATTCTGTAAGTTGTGCACTTTACCCACATGTTGAAAATTAAATCTCAATGCAGGTTGCCTCAATTTTATAGTTTCACAACAATAGGCTTAATTTTTTCCTATTGTTTTCTGATACTTTACAGTCTTTGACAAAAAGTACATCTAAAAATTTTCATAAAATCCTGTGAAAAAATTAATAAGCTTATCAGCTGTCATTTTCCCTTCTGTACTTTCTAAAAATATCAGATATCAAAATTATCGTTAAATTATATTGTTACTCTGAGTGGTGCTATAGCTGTGTATCTAAATATTCTTCATAATCATTAATATAAAAGTTTACTTTTTCCTTAAAAGTAGACTCCAGCACTCCAAAATAATGAATAAATGAATGAAAGTGTTCAGTAATTCATCCATGTTTTCCATATATTTTCAAAGATTCAACTGGAATTCCCATTTCCTAACATATTCAAGTCTGATTGTCATATGTTAAATATCCAGTTTTTTAAACATATAATGACAGTAGAACATTTAGAAGGACAGCAGGATGCACACTAAGAGGCTGAGTGTCACTGCAGAGGAAGTATCATCTGGTGCCATCTACCATTCACCAAGATAGCGTTTTCCGCACCTGTTTTTGCCTCAGTACACTGAGCTTAACCCAGTATGTAAATACCCAGGTTTTAAATTTAGAAGACAGATTTTGTATTCAATAACATTAGCTCAACCTTCAAAGCAAATGTGACCTGGTGAAGATGAGGAAAGACCCCTGAAAGATGTGAATATTCCTTGTGCAATAGAAACTATAAAAATGTTCAAAGTGTGTGGTAGAGACAACAAAATTCAATGGATTAGCACAGGCACAGAGACACATAAAATAGTCTCCCCAATAAAAAAGCAAATAGTAAATATTGCTAAGGGAAATTGATAATATCTGAATAGAATATATAGAAGATAAGAATAATATGTAATATATATTCTTGATTATAATATATTTTATGATCTATATTCATGATACCTATATATAACATATTTATATATTATGTATATCACATGGCATATCATATATATATATATCACGTGGCATGGTAAGATTCCCTGGAAGCTATAGAGGGGGATTTTAAAAAATTGATTCTAGTATGCATGGAAATAGCACATCTATAGGTATTTGGATTTCAAATATGTGGCACAATTAAAGCTAAGCACAGCCGGGACTGCATATAGCCACTCATTACAGTCACTTATAGAATATTCTCTCTCCTTTCCAGCAATTAAGTTGACAAACGTAAAAATGGAGCAAAAGTAAAAAGAGTAGTCAGACATCACTGCAGGAAAACAGTAGGCATAAATATAAATTCATATGTAGACATAAAATAATAAAATACATATATATTTACATGAATGATTTATACCTTCAAGAAAGAGTTGTATTTCAGTGTGCATATATTTTTTTTATTTTAAAGATAAAAGAATAAAAACATCTTAACAAACACACACACATTCAGAAAATAACACAAAAGCAATACAAACTACAGAATCTCAGAGAAGATGATAGGAAATTAACAGTAGCGGTTGTATTACATACTGACATCTTCAGTTTGGATACTCAGATAAGCAAACATAGACATGTAATATCATACACTTAAACATTGACTGTTCCTTTTGTAGAGCGACAGAAGTCAGTAGTACGACTGCATTAGCCGTCCTGCGTACACATAGGTACATAGTTTCCCCTGCCCTCTTTTCTCTTTTCCCTCATTCCAGTTCTTTCCTTTAGAGCAGTTTCCTGAGGTGCATATTTTTATTTAAAATATAAAAATATGTTTTACAGTAAAAGTTTTTGAAAAAAGTAAGTTATATATCCATGTTTAATAAGTACAATACAGTTTCTGATTAGGTAAAGTAGTTACTAACATGGACATTGAAATAACTGTGGCACATATTGAGTTGTAGGGTTGGAACACATTGATTACAGGTAAGCTGTGCTGCAACAGTTCATTTTATAGCGTCAGTATCATAATTCCTTTGTCAGCGTTGAGACATGTTTATCTCATATTTTACCTTAGAATGTGTATTCCTATATTGCTTCTCACATTCTTTTAGGGAACTACTGAGTAAAAGACAACTGAGAGAAGGAATAAAATGGGCCATAGAGTGACCAGAGAAGAGCTCATTTCATATTTCAAGAAAAAAATCAGTGAGAGAAAAATTCCTAGAAATAAATTGGTGCTGAGCAAAGGTTGGACATGATAAAGTCATATTTTAAGTTTTAGTAAAAAAGAACTTTAATAGATTGGAGTGTTTAATGAAAAAGAAAGTTTTAAATTGTCTTTTATTTTTATTTGGCAAAGCCCATTTTAAAATATTGAAAGGCATGAACTAATAAAGTGTAATATGTAAACATTCATCTAATAATTACATATTGCAATGAGGAAAAATAAAATATTGTGCCTTTATCAACTGAAATGTGTGGGTTGAATTGTCTAAATATTTAATTCATAAGTGTCTCTATTACTGGAGACTAACTCAAAATCTTCCTAATGTGTGTCTTCTGTTTTACTTGGTTTGATTGAGTTTTTGATAGAATGAAAAATGCCTACCACTGTCACTTTTCCCAAACTTTCAATACTTAAATTCAAATTCTCCATTTACGCTCATGTATGTGGTTACTAAGATAGGTCCACTAGCACATGTCATGTATGCAAACACACACACACACACTTTTCACAAATACAAATGCCTCCAAATTCTGCCTTCACAGATAATGTCATCCTAACATCTACTAAGCACTGTATTGCTCGCTAAAGAAAAATGAATAAAACATGATGCTACCCTCAGATCCTTCACAGATTATTAGGAAAGAGAACAGAAAAGTCAATAGGGAGCAATATGAAGAAAGGTGTGTACGTAACCTGCAGTATCTACTTGCAGAATACTCTGGGGTACCAGTGAAGGAAAATTGTAGAGATGAAATGAAATCTGAAAGAAATTCTCCCCCGTAAGACTGAATAAGAGATTTGCCAAGAAAACCAAAAGAAGAATAGAGTGAGAATAAAAGTGACGTGACATATTTGCACAATCTCAGTCACGGCTCAAAAGGAAAGAATGAACTTGAGGTTGAAACACGGGCGTGTGGCTGGGTGAGTGCGGGAACACTGCAGCAACAGTGATGGAAAAGTGTAAGAAAGGGCACTGTCCGAGCGCTTAGGCTTGGCCTCTCGCTGTGGCTGTCCCATCCCACCTCTGCAGCTAACCCCCGCATATAAACTGGATTAAGTCTAAATGATAATATTTGGATAATTTAGCTGCACATCGCCATTGCTATGTGTCCACGAGACTGTCTCCTGAAAGAACAGGTGCTAGCAGCATCTGTACAGAACACTTAAATGTTAAGATTTTACACTGTTTTTTGTGATAGAGACTCTACCGAAACATTTATAATAATAATAATAACAATAACAAGAATAAGAATAATAAAAATAGAGCCATTTCTGAAATGCTCCAGCAGCACTACCGGAAATACATTGTGCTAGTGTTAATAGCAAAAATGAAACAATATAGAAAAGTTATATTTTCCAGTTTTATCATATTACATTGCTTGATTTAAATCACTTATGAATAAAGATACTTTATATGTTAGAAAGATTGATATCCTTTTGTATTGCTTCTGGTTAGCCAGATGTTAGTGGCACAAACGGAATACTTAAGCGTGGATAATAAAAACTGGGATAATCTAACTAAATGAGAAACCAGAATATTTTGACATGGAAAATTTTCTGCAAATCTTCAAACCTTTCTTCCAATCTTTGAAATTCTATTTATTATTTTTTACAGATCTGTTACTGTATTACAAGCTCAAGGAAACTACTAATAAATAATAACAGTAATGATATGCTAAATTGTCCCTAGTGGGTCCAATACATGTCAGGGATGGCTTGTAAAACAAGCTTAAACAACATATGAAAGAATAATCAAAAATATGTGCACATGTTGTACTCTTTATGATCACATTTTATAGTTTTACTTGTTCATAAATTGCACATTTAATAAAAATCTATTCAAGCCAATGCTACTAAAACAATTCCATGATTATTATGGGAATAGCAAACTTGAAAGGAGAAACAGTGGGTGAATTTCAAACTGTTTGTAAGCTGCAAAAACAAAGAAGTCATTTGGGGAATTTTGGGACATCTGTGATGCTGATTCCACTCACCTAGATTATTATAAACTACAAACTTTACCATTCAGGGTTATTCCAATAATTTCACCAAGGCTTGGTTATTTGCACATCTGGATTTGGTTCATGGCAGATTTTTCCGAAACTAGTTTGCAGTCAGTTTTAAGATTTTGTTTTATGAGGACTGCAGAAATTTGAAAGGCTGGGAAATAATTTTTTTGAAAGTTCTGCCAGAAAAGACTGTGGGAAACGTAGTATTTCAGTTTCCACAAGTAAGGCTAGTAATACATGTTTATGAAATATTTAGAAAGGCAAAAATAGAAACCATGATGATCCTTTAATCTGCTACCTTACTCTTTAAAAAGCAGTGATATAAGAGATAAATGAAAAGATAATATTTTATTTGGTCTACACACATGACCAAAATTCAGTGATTGGATTCAAGTTAAAGACAAGGAAATGAAAAGATTAAAGTTGACAGTTGAAGTGTAAATATCTTAGAAAAATTCCTGTAATTTTTTCCAATGGCATATATTGATTATATAGATTATATATTACATTATTCTTAAATTCCAACTGACTTAAATTATTTTTAAATGTTTCAAATTTTAAAGTCAATTTAAAAAACAAGAAAAATCAATAAAAATAATACAGAATTTCAAAACAAGATGATAGGAAATTAATAGTGGCTGCTATATTACATATTGTTATCTTCAAAGGACTTACTCAAATTACCAGATATATATATGCAAGATCGATCAAACAATTAAGTATTAACTGTTCCTTTCAATAAACCATAAAAATTAGCAGTACAATTATCTTAGCTATCATGTGTGTGTGTGTGTGTGTGTGTCTGTATAAGCTATCTTGTGTATTCCAGTTATTCTTTCATTTTTGAGAAATTTCTTTCCCTTTCACACTGAGGAATGCATAAAAAAGATACAATGGAGTATTACTCAGCTATAAAGAAAGATAAACTCAAGCCCTTTACAGGTACGTGGATGCAGCTAGAGCCCATACTCATAAGTAAAAGAAACCAGTCACACATGAGTAAACATCACATTGTCTCCCTAGTTTAAGAACCTGAAAGGGTAAATAAAATCTGGCTTAAATTATTTGTAATTTATAGTCTATTTAACTCTTTAAACAATGTTAATCCATTCTGCATTATCATGTCCAATTTGCAAGTCACAAAACTGGAACATAAGTAGTGTTCTTCTACTCAGTAAATGGCATACAATATATCTTGATTTTGAAAAATATATGTTCCCTTGCTCCTCTTTCCAGAATATCTGTTTTCAATGTGGTTAGGACTTGGTAACACAAAACTGCCCTAGGAAACGTTATGTACATAAGAAAGACTTTGTTCAGGGGATGTTCCAACAGATGAGCCAGACACCCTTCACTCCCCAATGTTTCTGAATTCAAGGCCACTGGAAAAGAAGAGAAATTTTTAAAAGCAAGGATAGGGGGATTATAATCTCCTGTTCTTGTGAAGAGTCTTCACCAGACGGAAAATTAAACTTGCTTGTATATTCATAACTAGTAATTTAACTACTTGGACCAAAAAGCCCTGACCAAAATTGAGCTATACTCTTCAGCTGATTGGAAGACATCAGTCTTATCGTTTTTGATGATTACATTTCATAGATCTTATCAAAAGAATAGCTCCCAGCTTCATGAGAAAGACATTTACGAGCCTTAAAACTGACAAGAGAGTTTTTAAAAGATTTATATCTCAAAGACTAGAGAAAGAATTAACAATTACAAGATTTCTAAGGTAAACAATGTTCTAATAAAAAGAGCTGTCAGGGGCCTGGAGGCGGGGAGCTTAACTTTGGCAAAGCTAGAGGAAATGTGAAAGCCCCTTGGGTTAGGTTTGCTTCTGTTGCCCTGTTTAATCTAAAGTGACCTCCTAGATCCTACTGTCTTGGAAATGCAGGTTTTTTGGGGGATAATCTTTCCCTTTTGGATCCTTGGCGGACAGCCAAACTCTGCCTTCCTCCGAGGCTTGGAGGTACAGAATGCCCTGCCATTCTTGCGTGGTGGAGGATTTCATCTTTTCCTGCCTTCTTTCACCACAGAAATCTTTTGTCTTTGTTCTGAGGAGGGTAAGGTTGTGGGAGGGACAGCACTTCCTTCCCAAAGGAAAAGCTTCTCTTACAAGCCTTCTCTTCTGGAGGAAGATATTTACGCCTGAGTCATTCTCGGAGCCAGAAAAGGTCTGCAGAGACCTGGGAGAGAGGAGAAAGCAAGTGTTTGCAGCTTTCCCAGCAACCGACCCAGTCTCATACACACGACATTCAGTGCTTTGCTAAAACGTTCGGGTGAATTCTGTGCCACCCACTTATTGAGATTATCTTCCTGTTCTGTTCTTTCAAAATAGGTTTCCTGACTCTTCTGATCTAATTAGATAAACTGAAAATACAATCTGCAATATTTATGCAAAGTGAAGAGGATAAAGATCCTCACAGAGAAAAACCAGGGTACCCTTTAAATCTGTATTTAGAAATTATGTGTATAAAAACAAACACAGTCAAGGTGTCACTAAAAGTATTAATTTTATTAGTAGAAGTCATAACAATAATCAAGCCAGGTAGAAAAGTATTGCTAATGGCTATAATAATTACTGCATCAATCAGTAAATAGGAGATATAAATATGAATTATTGTGGAAGTAGTAACATTATATTCAATAATGTCACTTTTTAAACTACCTGTTATATAGCACAAAAAGAGGGCCGTGGAAATAGTGGCACAGAGCCTGCCTAGCAAGTGTGAGGTCATGAGTTTGATTGCCAGTACCAAAAAAAGAGAAAAAAACATAAAAGGTAATAGAACAAACATGAATTGTGGTAAAAATACAGTGAATATTAAAATTATTTTAAAATGATGATAATAAAAAACACATTTCTCACAACCCATTTCAAAATACTCTTTGCCCTGAAATATCTATTGGTCTTGCCACTTTTGGGGCCGTTCTGGATCCCCTCTATGAGCTTTCTTAGTTGAACTGTCTGGTCTGCCTCATGGTCCTAAATCAATCCAAACTGTTTATTTTTATGGTTGTTTTTGCTTTTGACAAAGAGCTAGAAATCCCATGGTGCTGGATGTGGTAAAGTGGTCAATGAGAACATATTCTAACTTACGAGTCTGCCTTTCCATTGGCTAGAACTTAGCAGCATTCACTGCTTTACATCACCTCGCATATGGATACTTATGAAAGATTTCCAGAACTGCTTTGAAAGGTGGAAAATGGTGGGAAAAGTGTCTTGGACGCAAGAGGGAGTATTTTTGAGGGTGATTATTGGCAATGTGTTTTATTGTGGTAATTATTTTTATGTAAAACTAATGGTATATTTAGGGCATATCTCTTATATATGCCATAAAGGAATAATATTAATTGAGGAAAAGTGTAACACTAACATAATAATTTTATCATTGACTACTAATGAAATGGTGTTTTAATATTATATCACAAGACTTACAGATACTTTCTTATAAATTCTGTGAAAATTGTTTTGACTACTTAGTATTTAACTCCTCATGTGCAACCATACTGTTTTGAAAAGCACAGCGAAAGAAAATAGCAAAAGAACACAAGAGCATAAAGCTACAGTAGAACAATTTAGAAGAACGTAAGACATTCATGACTTGAATATTTCTAAGTTAAGCTATTCCTAAAATTTGTTTAATTCTTAGGGTATCGCAAACATTGAACTTCCTGGCTGATGTTCAGCTAACAGAGGAGGAGGCAGAGGATAATTTTAGTCCTAGGAGTCCTCCAGGACAGCCAGAGTGCTGGAGTCTGAACCTCGCTTTCCTTACTAAGTAGCTACCTGATTTGGCATTGGTGACTTTCTCTGCTTCCTTATCTTCATCTGGAAACAGATTTTAATGAATGTTTAATTCATAGACTGAGTATACATACACATACATATAGACATACACATACATGCAAAGTAACACTTTAGAATTTTGCATGAAGGAGAAATTTCACTTGAAAACTATGATATATCATTACTACAAATCAGTAACAGATCTCATTTGTATTTGGAAGCAAAACTATTCTACAGCAATGTTGAATATGTTGTGGCCAGTAAGATTGTGCACTGACCCTTGTATCCTTAGTTAAAAATCTTTTCATTGTAAGAATGTATATGAACGTTACAATTGCATTTATTGGTCCAGGGATATAGCTCAGTGCCACAGCACCTGCCCGGTAAGTGCAAGGCCCTGAGTTCAAGTCCAGTGACAACAACAAATAAGTATTTATTGTAAAAAATGAAATATTCTGTTAAAATATTCTTTAGGCAGATCACTAGCGTGCCCTGTAATTAGGGTATAATAACAATAAAACTCCAACATCCAGAAGAATTGAAAGCGGTTTCCTATAATGACCATTATTAACAATAGGAAATGCCTTTTATTTTCAAGAGACATCGACATTTTTGAACTATTTTTCTTGATCTTATAATCTTTTAAGATTTTTATCACATTATTTATAAATTATGCGATCATGCTTTGAAAATACCAAGAATTTGTCTGGCCTGTGAAGGAGAAAAGGAACTATTCTAAGACCTGTAAACGTGAGGCACAAATACATACACGTGGACACTTACTTTCTTACCAAGTCTTTAGAAACCATGAGAATGGACAATATCTAGTGGAAGGCTGGGGAAAATAGAATTTATGAGTAAGAAAAAAATCAAAAGAAATTTAAGAAAAAATTATACCATATAGTATCTCAATTTTTTGTTTACTTAACTATCAGAATTAAATGCTGAGCTACATTTCATAGAATTTCTACCATCATCTTCTGCTGAAAATAATTAATTGACAGTTTTATCACTGAATTTCTTGGATAGTGTTGCACGGTAAAAATTAAATTTAAAAAATACTGTGAACAGAATTATGTCAACCAGTGTAAAAGATTCAGATCAAAGCATAGTTTTACAATAACTGTCAATTAGTTTATGAACAATGAGGATTATTGTATAACTATATAATACACTTGGAAATACTCAAAATTTCAAAATAATGATCTGGTTTTTCTGCAGGTCTCAGGATGTAGCAGCAATGATGTGACTTCTTAACGATGTTGTTGGAACCAACTGTCTGTAACAGAATAAAAAAATCAACAAAGGTTCCTTAAGCAAATGTACAATGACAAGTCTGAAGAGAGTCAGCTGTTGTCACATTATAGGGACAGCTGTGTGTCCTAGAATTGGTTCTGGTTAATGGCTAGAAGGGCGCTTTGAAGCTGGCCTCCAGAGCATTTGCTTACTTTATGTCCCACATTTGTGTGCTGGAACCAGTTGTATTTTCCTTTTAGGCCAATTTTATCCCACTCTGTTCACACTGGTAGCTTCAAATTGTTCATCATGGGAGGGTTAACTCTAAGGAATTCAACAAATACCATGTATCAGAAATGTATTCATCTTTTTCCTCTAGAGACTGTGTTGTTAAACATGTACCAACATACCACTTGCATGTCCTCGAGGCTAGAAAAATAACCTCATTTCTTTGAGAAAATTCAAAGAAGAAAAAAGTGCTGAAAGTGGTACCAGTTTTGGGGTAGTGACTTGAGAAAAGCAGACAAGTCGGACTGCACCCAGAATATGTTTACAGAGTGTTGCATTCGGTGCAGTTCTTCACTCTGGCTAAATTTGACAATAGACCTAAAATGTCATTGTGAATATTTATGAAATCCACACACACAAAATACTGGAATTCTGTATTGCAGGTTAAACCAGTGTGACACCCAGACAGAAAGGTTCTGTCAAGAAAGTGTTCGGATAAAAGTCTGGTAAGATTCTGAGTGATGGCTTTCTTATTCAGGTCATAAATATCAGTAAGATAAGGAAGTTTATTTCTAAAGTGAAAAATAATCTAAAAAATACAACTTGCAGTGGCAAAATTAGTAGCAACATATCCAGTTCCTTCAGCAGGATGATACGTGATCCTTACCTCAGACGTCCACAGCTGGTAGCTGACTGCATAAATACATGGAAAATCGTAGAGGGACAGCATCTAGAATCCTTGATCAGTGCTCTGTTTCCAATGCAACTTCTCATAAAATTGAAGAAATGTAACCCTGGCAGGGTCTTCTTGTTCTGATTTTGACACTGCTCAGCTTAGTTTTGTTCCCCTGAAGGGAAATGAGGCTGATCTTTCCTTAACATCCGTTTCCAAAGCACTTCACTGGTGATTTTTAGAAAAAGAATTGTTGGAAGAAAATGTGCCTGTGGTTTAGTATGGGAAAGGAGAAAGGTAGCAATTGGATCTGCTCAGATACAGTACTACAGCAACTTGTAATGGCAGAAATATATAGTTAGAGATTTTATATACTGGAAACGAAACAGCAAGATATAATCACAATTGTTTACAAAAACAGATAACAACTAAGAAGATGAGATTGTTACCTCTTAGAAGCTTGGAGGAGACCCCAAGAAGCCCTGAGGTAGACTTCTGAGAGGTGTGGGCTGCTCAGCCTATGGGGAATCCTTGCTTATCTGAATGAAACAGGAAGACAAAGCAGCTTTTGCAGGTTAAATACATTGCTGCTGTCAAGATCAAGAAGCGTTGCTGTCAAGACGCTACCAAGAACAGGAAGCGAACAGGCGGGAGCAATCTCTTCTTCCTCCAGATGGCCAGACTCCCTTCAGCCTCCCACTCTGCAGAGCCTAAAAGGCAGCCAACTGGCAAAGCAAAACCTGGCTGGTGGAACCCCAGCCCTCACATCACACAGCAATGGATGGAAGAACTGATCTGAAGTTTACATGAAGTGAGAACTTGGTCCTAATCAACAGAAATACTTAGTCTGTAAACTCACAAACAATTCTTAGACATTATTATGGTGACTTCTTCATTAGAAACACAACTAATGCAATACTATTCTGGTAAAAATGCTATGTTCAAACTAAATAAAGGAGAGACTTCCCCCCACCACCCCATGGTTTCTTACTGAACAACTAGTTGGAATAATCTTCATTACTGCCTATGAAAAACTGAGCAAATTTTCTAAATAAAATTGATTTTATGTAAATAAGAAAATAGGACCCCTCAAAAAATCTACATAAATCATTGTTACAGAGCAGAGCATAAATCTTTTAAAGCATAAAAATGTAGAATACATCACCACAACACTGTGGCAGAAGGGAACTGTAGTATGTACCTCTTGATTTGTATTCAACCTTTCTTCTGACCCAACTGTACTTGGTAACTTTCACAATCACACCCTCCTCTTTCTCCTGTCATAGTTAAACCCACTCTCTTCTTCAGGCATAACCCTGAGGCTTTCTGTCTGTACCCATTCCCTTTTCCCTATGGATATTTGTTAGGTAAGTAGAACACACCATTTCCAGATCAGGGATTTTAATAGTGACACTATTGATGTTTGTACCCAACTACTCCTGGATGTGGAGGTGTCCTTTACCTGTGGGATGTTCAGCAGCTGCCTTGACCTCTCCACAGTAGATGCCAGTAACATCTACTCACCCCTTTCCAGCTGTGAGAAACACAGATGTCTCTAGATGTTGCCAATTGTTCTCTAGATTACAAATTTTTCTCAAATTGAAAGTTGCTAAATTAGAGATGGCATGATGTTTATTCCAGTGTCACTGTACCACAAGAGAAGTTAAGAAGCCTGAAAACCTCAGCATACAAAATCATAAGAACATAATTGAAAGAGAAAATGCAGTCACATTATGTGAGCTCCAGATTTCCAAAGCATCTAGACTGCTAAATCAATAAATAATTTTTCTGGTTGAGATTGTGTTTTATGCAAGAGAAAGAGGTCTCACATAAGGGGATAGTACAAATGATGTAGTATATTTGTTTTGGTGTTTTTTTGAGGCAAGATTTCACTACATAATTCAGATTGATCTTGAACTTACTAGGTAACTCAGACTGGCATTGAACTTGTAGCGATCCTCCTGCTTCAGCCTCCTGAGTGGTGGGATTACAGGCATGTGGCACAAAGATGGATATAATGCTTTATAGTATGCATAATTCTATATATATATTTATATGGTAACATAAAGTATAATATGCTATTTTCTCACATTTAATAATATTCAGATTTCCATATATTGTTTTAAAATTATATATTGGGAAAGGAGTTATGTAAGGACATTTGTTAATGGAATGCTTTTAGTATATGTGCAAGATTTTCATGGCGGAAAATAGTGTAGGAGTTGGAAGAGTTGTCCTTGTAATAGTTCTCTTATAGTTTATACTTCCATCAATCCATAGTTTAAAACAAAATAATAATAATACATATAGAAGTTGTAGTAGAATATACATCCTTCAAATTATCGTAAGAGAAAATAAATGTAAAAGAATATATCATTGTCTTGGTTACTTTTCTTTCATTGCTGAGACAAAACATCTGATGCCGAAAATTAAGGAAGGAAAGGTTTATTTAGCTCACAGTTTGTGGAGGTTTCAGTATGTACTTGGCTGGCTCCAAGGCAGAGTGGCACATGGCAGATATCAATAGTTCATGGCAGCAGAAGACAGCAAAAGCAACAGGAGCAAAAGGGAGGAGTGGCAGCAAGTAGCCTCTTTCCCTCCCTTACACTGAATGCAAACTACCCACCCTAGGGCAGGTGTAGCACTCACATCCATAATTCCAACATTTGGCTATAAATCAATCATTAATCCAGAAGCCCAAAGTATAACCGTATGAGGCTTTGGGGGAACACCCAGATACAAACTATAGCAATCATATTTTGAAATATTAAAGAACTAGAGGGCTGGGGTTATAGCTCAGTGGAATAAGCGCTTGCCTAGCAAGTGCAGGGTCTTGAGTTCGATCCCCAGTACCGCAAAAAAAAAATAAATAAAGAACTAGACTATTTACCTTAAAAATGAACATAGGATTAACATTACCTTATTATTTTGTTAAAGGATTTCAAGTTACAAAAGTTATCTACCAAAATAATATTTTGAAGTTATGTAACAGAGTGAAGTTAAGTAATATATCATATGTGAGAGATATTTGGCAAATTCACTCAGATTAGTGCACTGCAAAATTGTCCACAATTATTTGACCTCCCTTCCCATGTAGTACAGCTCTCCCAGCTGCCCTGTTACTTAAATCACTCACTTGGATGGTTTCCTTGCTGATGGCAGCAATATATATTCAGGCAATATATACTAAAAGGTCAAATGACCTCTTCTTCCAAGATATCTTTAAGGGAGTGTTCTTTGTGGCAGTGCATATGAGATATTTCCTACAGCACAAACAGAAAATTCATGATAAATTTCAGGGGTTGAGTATTCGAGTTTCATTTAAAAACTATGCCTGCATACAATGTGCAACAAATAACAATGGTAACGAGACACAAAACATAACTCTCTACGAGTCCTTTGCTAAGGTCTCTTTAATTTAGCTTAAGTATCCTAACAATCTTGTAAAGTATACTTTAATCCTATTCAACTATTTAGGCTACTGGAAGCAAGAGAGATTAATTACGGGCTAGTACCCTGGAAGTATTGAGTGTCTTTATTTGAACTTTGAATGTGATCTCAGAACTTACCTTCTTTATTTCTATAGGTTGCAAATATTTTATTTTTTTTAGGAAAATATATTGTAGGGTATGGCGAGTATAATTAATACTTATCTTTTAGCAGCCAGAAGTTTTAACCACAATGCCACCCTACTATCCAATATTACTTTACACCAAAGAAACAAACATATTTTAATAAGATGTGCAATAGAAAATAGCCAATATATTTAGGTATGACAATATAATGAAACAGAAAATTTAACATTGATAAAAACAATGGTGTGTGTTTTGTTAGAGTGCCTCTGACAGTGCCGTGAAGTATGTTTTCACTAACATTATATAAAGACAAAACACTTGAGCCCTGGTTCCTAAAGTCTGAAATAATTTAAGGCTATAAAAAAGTACATGATCCATCTGTTTTATAGACAAATGCATATTTAGAAGACACTGTTTCATGCCTATTTAGAAGCCAGATACATATTTACAAATACCATAACCTTCTTGTTTCTAATACATGTTTTATTCTCTACATAATGTAGAAATATTCTTTATCATTTTTTACTTAATATCTGATATAATTTTGTCTGGATTAGAAATTCTTAGATGGACACTAAGAAGATCAAAGGCACAACTGATAACACATCTGTCAATGATTTTGTTTTTAAATTAAATTAGAGAAATCATTTCTTTGCCTTAGTTTTCAAGTATTTTCAGTCAATTGATCAGTTTTCTGTTCATTGAGCATCTGTCACCACAAAGATAACCATAACATGATCAGAATTTAGCTGTTAGTCTAAATCAAGAAGTACTATAAAACAGCTGTAGGAAGAAAGTAGAAGGAAACCTGGAATTTATCTTAACCCCTCTAGGGTCCTATATAATTCAGTATGTTTTGGGTGTCCAAACACGGGTGCACTCAAATTACCATGGCACTAGGTAGAAAAGTACCCATCCTCAAAGATGGTACACATGCGGGAAACCAAATACACTATGGTCATACCCGATTGATAAGCTCTCGAGGCCCTCGGGGGTCTAGTCCAATCTGTGGGTACGCCTCTGTGAACCACTGGGCCCCACTGCAACGAGGTGCTACCAGGGGTCCAGTCAAGCACCTGGGGCCGAGCCTTCAGACCACCAGTCTCCGCCTCTTGAGGCCCTCCTGAGGACCTGTTTTGGTCCACAGGGTTGTCCCCATGGACCCTCAGGCTCTGCCCCAGTGAGGCACTCCCAGGTGCCTGACTGAGTTCTCAGGGTCACCCCCAAACACCGCTGAGCTCTGCCTCATCCAGACCAATTCGTGGGGTCGCTTCTGCAGACTTCCAGGTTCCACCCGAATGAGGTATTCCTGGGGGCCCGATCGAGTTCTTGGGGTTTCCCCTGAGCACTTCTAGGCTCTAACACAGCAAGGCACTCCTGAGGACCCAATCCAGTCTGTGCGGTTGCCCCCGCAGACCACCATGCTCAGCCCCAACAAGGCACTCCCAGGTGCCAAATTAAGTTCTTGGGGTTACCCCCGAGCACTGCAGGCTTCATCCCAGCAAGGGGCTCCCCTGGGTCCCATCGAGTCTGTTGGGTCACCCCTCTGCAGATCTCTGGGTGCCAACCCAACAAGGTGCTCCCGGAGGCTGGTTCAAGACCTCAGGGTCCCCATGTAGCCTGCAGGGAGCCCCCCGACCCAACTTGATTCTCATTTCTAAACCTTCCTTGTACCAGGGGACCTGCCTCTCTCCCTCTTGCCATTCTCATGCTGTTATAGTCCAGTGTCTGGGTAGCAATCCTGTGGGAGGATCCTTCTCTGCCTCTTTATTGCTTGCCTTCCAGGCTGAGCTTTTTCTGCTCCAGTTTTGGCCCAGTTCTCAGAGCTTCACTCTTCTCTTCCCTAGTCGGGAGGCTTCCATGAGCAAGGGGTTCTGAGGCTGAAGCTGTGAGCACAGGAATGAGGGAGGGGGCCGAGCAATTGTGTGGAGGGTGATTCCCTCTCTCTCCTCCTCTTCTTCCTCTAACTGCACCATGGTATTTGCCTGAGCTGTTTTTCAGGAAAGTCTTGTTTGCTCCTTGTGAGGGTTTGAATTCTCATTTCAAATCCTTTGATGCTGGGCATAAGTGGTGTGAGGTCTCCCCCACTCATGCTCACTAGGTAGTTCAGGGTGTGTAATAAGTTTAGTTATTAGTTTGGGGAGACAATTGGAGGAGTTTCTCAGGTCTTAGAGTATGTTGTCATCTCTCGATCTCCGGAACTGCTGTTTTTAATATATCTTGTCTCTATGGGTTGATACAAAGTTCATATTTTCAAGCGGTATAGAGTCCCTCTCAGTGCTCATATTAGTAGCAAGCCTCAGCCTTCCAGTATGCTGTTGACCTGGCTGCTCTCAGTGACCCGTGGCTGTTGCTCCTCTTCCAGGTCGCGCCCCTAGGATCTTGGAGAGCTGGAATTAGGGGCGGTGGCTGAGGGGGAGGGATTCCGGGGCAGGGACAAGCCGTGGGGCCCGGGGCATCTCTGCGCTACCCATGCAGTAGAACGGCATGGTCCTGCAGTTCCCACAGTGGCTCCATGCCCCCCACGACATCACCACATGGTCTGTGGCTCCTTTGACCACCCTACATGGTGGGACCACACCCAGCAGCAGCTTTGCGCAACAAGCAGCTCTGCAAGCCATGGCAGAACTGTCTGTTTTCATATTTTTGAGACAGGTCTTGCTATGCAGTACTGGCTGGCCTTAAACTCACTTAATGTAGCCCAGGCTGCCCTCAAACACACAGCAATCCTCATGCCTCACCCTCTCAAGGGCTGTGATTACAGCATCAGGCTTAAAATTTATTTAGTTATTTGTTTCTTTCTAATGAATTGACTGTTACATTTGTAAAGTTCTGAAATGGCCAACAGACCATAGAAAGATACCACTTTAGGCTCCTGCTTGAAACCAACAGCTACAGAAAACTACTGGCCTTGATTCAGGGCCATGGAAAGGCTGAACTTTGGAAAGATGTGGAGACAGATATTTAGAAAACAAGTGTAAGGTGAAAAAGAAGTATTGCTGGTACCAGTGTTGGCTATATAATTTGATGGTTCACTCCAAAATAAAATAATTAAATATCTTGTTCAAAACAGGGAAAATGCTTTAAAAAGTACTAAAACAAAATATCTTTATGTACTTTTCTTAGGTGGTTCTTATTTTTACCTGCCATGTTGTGTTTTGCTTTGGGATTTTTTTTTTTCTATTTGATATTGTTTTTCCTTGTGAATGTGGATACTTGCCAGGCAAGTAAGGAAGAATCAACCTGTGACAATTAACTGTGACTGGCAACTTGACTGAATTAAAAGTCACGTAGAAGATTAGCACAACACATTGCTGTGTATGTTGGGTGGGTCATAAGATTATGACTTGGGATCTACATCTGGCTCATAGCCCTTCCCTTCCTGAATTTCCCCTGTGCTCCACTTCCCAGCTGCCATGAACAGAACAGCTCTCGGGTTCCACAAATTTCCACTGCAGTGATTCAGATTGGAAGCCAGCTGACCACGGACTGGGATGTGATTTGGGTGGTGCTGTCCAATAGACTGCATCCCAGATGGAATGGAAAGGAAGGAGAAAGAAGTCAGTGTGCATTTTACAAGATCCACCTAACTTGAGGAGGGCTTCTTTTGCTACTCTCATTGCCTGTGAACATTAGACTTTAGTTTCTTCAGCCTTTCTAACAAACTCACACCATGATCCTCTCAGGGAGCTTCTGATCTACTGGGAGTGAACCTATGGCATGCACAGTATTCTTTTTCTTTAAAGACAGAAGATACTAATGTCTGACATGTTTTTATAAATTAAAACTTCAATATTCAGGCTTACTGGCATTGCTGGCACTGTGTGATAAATTAGTGGCTTTGGAGTTGCAGTTTGGGCAATCATCTCTAAAAGGTTCACCATCACGGTTATAGGTATTAAGACTCAGACAGAAATTGCATCTGTGATTCCCTCTTGTTCTGTGGCCTCCACCTTCTTAAAGTAAGCAGCTACTGGATCTTCTGGCTTTGTCATGCAGGCTGCCATTGTGGATTATTCTGTCAGTGAACCTGTGTAATAAACCCTGCATTATACACTTTTTCTATAAACTCTGTTCCTCTACAGAATCTTAACCAGTGCACTCTCACTAATGTGTGATGTTAAGGATTGTATTTAGATGTCCCTCCAAGGCCTCATACAGTCATAGATGGAGATTTTCAGAGGTGGCTGAATTGAGAATCTGTGATCCTGTGATTACTGCATGGTGCAATGCTAGGATCAAGGGCACTAAGATTAAGACTCTGAGTGCTACCAGACCTAAGTAAATTAAATAAAATATAAGGGATAGAAACAGCTGTGACCTCTCCTTTGTTGTTTTTCTACATTCTGCCCACCATGAACTGCTCTCCTCTGTGAAGCCACCCTGCCTTGGAGCCAGCCAGTTATGGACTGAAACCTCTATAAAATGTAAGCTAAATAACCATTTCCCCTTGTAACTTTAGTTGCCAGGTATTTTGTGTTGGCAATGAGAAAAAATAATGAACACACATGAATTCTGTGTTCCCTTCTCCAGTAGCCACTGGATTGTGACCTAATTGGGGAAATGAAAAGCTTTTCCTCTAAAAAACCCATCACCCCAAACCAAGCAATGCAAGACCATTAACCTCTCTCTGTAGCCTTTGTGCTACAGCATATTGATTAGGTGATTTACTGATATGTGACAGTTGCAGCCTTCAGAGTGGGTGATAATGTAATAGCCAGGACTTCCCAAGGAAAGAGCAGAAACTCATATTATGCTCCTCAAGGTCACTGTAAAATCTCTTCATTCACACTATCAGTGTTAACAATTGCCTTGTGTATCTTCAAACTACACACAGACAACAGGAAAACTTTTAATTAAAATTACCAAAAAGTCATAAAAGTTAAAAAGTATCCTAGACTTTCAGCACAAGGATAATTCATCATATTTGTTAATCTTTACATAAATGAAAGTAAAATGCCAAAGTTGTTACCAATAGAAAATAGTATTTATATTCTTAATGAAGCAAACCATATCAGATCTGAAAAAAATTTTGTAGACTCAAAACTGAACTTTCTCTTTAAATACTTTCTAACTTTTAGATAGAGATACTAGCTGAATTTTCTCCAAACGAAGGGCATTAATATTGAAAGTGCTAGGGAATTCAATAGTGGTTTAGAATGTTTCTTTGAGAGGAAAAATCCTATCTAGTAAATTTAATATACTTAGACCACAGAATATATTTTTGATTCTTAAATTATTCCCAAAGCCTTCACAGTGGTAATTCAATTGAAGTTCCTCTAGTAAGGGCCAGTGCTTGTTAGTATGTTAACGTCCATAAAAATGAGTGCTTTGAGATGTAGGCTTTAGAACAATATGACTTAAAAAATCACAGGCATCGGATCTACAATAATCTTGAAACACTTTTTCTGATTCCAAAGAATATGAATATTGATATGACTTGGAAAAAGAATGCAGAGATAAATGAAAATAATCAGATAATATGAAAAGAAAATTGTCTTCAATGATACAATAAAGACATTCTGTTATTATGTAGGACTACAGTATATTTTTGTTTATTAGTTTAGAATCTATAAAATATGCAGAAACTACTGCCTATGCAGTTATTCAAGTGTACATCTTTCTGCTCAAGTTTTGGTGATTATGAAACATATAGCTCTCTAGATAGCATGCTAAAGGGATACCAGTAGTTACGTTCATTTTATATTTTAAAGATAAATGAAAGGACTTTAAATCTTTACTATCAACATTATAACCCAAAATTTTCTAATCTTTTGCCTTATTTATTCTTTCAAACTTTGTAATTACCTTTCTCTCACATGTTTTCCTAAGTTGTTTCCTTCACAGCCATGCATGATTTTCAGGAGTTGATCATGTGCTCACATTTGTTCTATACATATGTACTTTATTTTTGGTTAACAAATTAATTGTGCATATTAATAGGGTTAGATGTAATATTTACCTATTCATACAGCATGCATTGATCAAATTCAACTTCTCTTTTCCATGTTCTCTTTTCCCAACGTCAATTAGCATAAACCTACGTTCGGGTTGACAGTTACAGCCTCGACCTGTGCTGCCTGTCTTTCTCTGTCTGATTTATTTCCCTTAATACACTATCTTACGGCTCCGCTCTGTCTTAGTCAGTTTCCTCTTGTTGGGGTAACACACCCAACACCTGCAACTTAAAGCAAGAGAGGGATTTGGGCTCACGTTTTACAAACTGTAGTCCTGGTAGAGTCCGCTGCATGGAGGAAGGGTGTCGGTGGAAGGAAGTTTCTCTCATCACAGCAGTTGAGAAGCGGAGTCTCAGAGGAGACCCACCCTTCCAGATCATGCATCCTGTGACTCGTCTCTTCTGCTCACAGCACCCTTCAACTGTAACAGCCCCAAGACTGAATCACCTTCCAAAGTACTTAGATCAATTCCATATCTTAGTTAATGTGATGAAGGCCACAATAACATGGGCCTACCGGTATCCACAGGACATGCTGGTTTCGTTTCCTTTGTAGATACACAAAGCAGTGAAAAACTTAATTGTAGAGTACAAATGTTAAGAGGAAGATCTTGTGAAGCCACCACAATTGAATTCACTATTCTTAATGCTGGCAGTATAGTTGATATTTTTGTTTCAAACTACTTATTACCAATTGGCAATCTCACAAGACCTAGCTCCATTCATACAAATCTACTCAAACAATTTTTCCAAAGACAGTTACAGTCCTAGTTGATGTATCTCACTTCAGTCCATATCTATTTATAGCTAAATGATAATGTTTAAACATCTTTTCTAAAAATGAATATCAATATGAAAATACCCTACCTTAGCTTCAAAATATCATTGCCCTTATTTGCTTTTAAGCAACTTACTGCTATTAACTTTCTCTTTAGTTTTACTAACCTTAGTTGGACTTTCACTTAGTAGAAGGTCTGTTTCTAGTGATTCCTCTTTTCATTTCAAGTAGTATCATTGGGCCATTCACTCCATTTCCATAGTTTCAAGGAGTCAACATCCATACTCTGACAATACTGAGACAATTCTCAAAGCTTTTCAATTTTCTGATTTTTAAAATATATATTATTGTTGAATTTTGACAAGTTATTTCTCTCATTTGTTGTGATGAACATTTTCCCTCTTCTACTCTTATTTTTAAAAATTTATTACTACGTGTTTGCAACTCATAGTGATTTCACTGATCATGTGTCATTATATGCATATAGCACATCTTAATTATTTTGGCTTCCTTTCGGTCTCCAGGATAAGGCTGTTACTGCCATGAGGGACTGAGCTGGAGCTACAGCCTCAGGAAGACTTCTTGCAATCTGTATAAATACATCTCTTCTCTCCACCAGTTAATTCAATACTGAATCTAAGATCACAGATGTACTTCAGATAATATAACATGAATGATCCAGAAATGACTTAGTGGCAAGTGAGTTTAAACATAATATATTTTTTCTTCTCTGCTCATGTGTTTTCATTGTTGTGAATTTTGATTGTATATTTGTAGTTTTTCAGCTAAGAAGGTACACTATAAAATTAGAGTGGAGAGTAAATAAAGCAGGCTCTAGGAAAGGTTTATGTAAGCTGGATTTGTGCATCACAGCAGCTCTCCCTCACTAAAAGCACAAAGTTCTGATATACAGGAAAGCCTTGGTTTGTGAGCATAATTCATTCCACAATTGTTTGTCATCCAAAGTACTTTTGTGACAAAGCAAATTTCTCCTTAAGAAATAAAGAAAATTCAGATGATTCTTTCCACACCTTAAAAATATTCACATAAAAATTACTACAACTCATAATGTGACACAAAATAATTAAAATGTAAAATATAACGAAAAATTAGCAAATGAACTCACTAAAGTTTGAAAATCTTTGTGGCTGGTGTGAGGGAGACAAGCGAGGAGGGCTATTGGGTAGCACGACTTAAACAAACACTGATGGAATCACTGCTATCTAGCAGCTCCACGGACGCTTTCTGTTTTAGTGAAACTCTAACTCAGAACCTATCTAATGAAACTTGCTTTTAAGGGCTTTGCAGAAATGTGATATTGCAATGACAATAAACAGATTCATCACTGGCACTGCTACTGCCTTATTTGAGTTGTATTTTGTACACAAGTGTGAACTGTTTCTCACATTTTCCACATCTCCCTAATCTCATTCGAAGTGAGGGCTCTCTCTGGCTTCTTCTCCTCTTCCTCTGCAGAAGACATCCCTCCTGCCCCACATGTTGTTGGTTACGGAGAGACAGAGCCAGAGACAGATGGAGAGACAGACTGAAAAAAGACAGAGAAAGGGGGAAGCAAGAGAGACAGATGCACAGAAACAGAGAGAGTGAGAGAGACAGAGAGACTGAAAAAGAGAAACATTGGCTTACTTTTTATCATATAGGTACATTACAAAAATTAGAATGGAGAAGGGTTGCTTTTTCCCCAAAGCCTGTCCAGCATTTTGTCACTGGTTGATTTCTTGATGACAACCATTCATTTTGGGGGTGAGATGTAATTTCAGTGTTGTTTCAATTTATATTTCTTGAGTGACTAATGATGTTGAACATTCTTTCATGTATTTATTTGCCATTTGCTTTTCTTTACCTGAGAAATGTGTATTCACCTCAGATACCCATTTATGGATTGGGTCTTTGAATTTGGGGGTCTTGACTTTTTAAAATTCTTCATATATTTTAGATAGAAGCTTTTTCTCCAAGAGACAGTTGACAATTTTTTTTTTCCTATTTATGGGTTTTCTTTGATCTCTCTTGATGATTTCTTCTGATGTGCAAAAACTTTCAATAAGATGAGATATCAGTTGTTGATTCTTTGAACTATTTCACATGCAGTTTGGTTTTGGTCCATGAACTCTCTGCCTACTACTCTGTCTTCAAGATTTTGACCCTCTTTTCCTTCTAGTAGACTTGGCCATTTTTGTTTTAATGTTTAGATCTTTAATCCATTTTGACTTTAGTTTAATGCAAGGTGAGAGACATGGAGACTGGTGCAACCACTGTAGAAATCAGTCTAGAGATTCCTCAGTAAACTAGGATTAGAGTTTCCATTCAACCCAGCTATTTCCCTTTTGGGTATTTTCCCAGAAGAACTAAAAACATCATATCACAGTGATAGATGTGCACCCATGTTACTAGCAGTGCAATTTGTCATAGCTAACTTGTGGAGACAATACAAATGCCCATCAACAGAAGAATGGATAAAAAATGTGGCATTTTTATATAATAGAATATTACTCAGCTCTACAGAATAGGAAACTTGAGGCTTTTGTAGGTAAATGGATGCAACCAGAGACCACATTCATCAGTGAAATAAATGACTCACATATGTAAACATTGTATTGTCTCCCTAGTGCAAGAATCTGAAAGAGTAAATAAAATCCAAAAAGTACAATAGATATTGTAAAAAGGAAAGAAACTTCTCAAAAGGAAAAAACAATGGGATGAGGGAAAACAGAAAAGAAAAAAGGGAAAAATTATGTATATACATAGTCAAGATAGCTAAGATGATTTTACTACTAATTTCTATTGGTTTATTGAAGGAATGGTTAATGTTTAATTGTTGAATCAGTCTTATATTCCTATGTCTGGTTATCTGAGTAACCAATTTGAAGATAACTCTATGTAGTACAACAATCATTGTTAATTTCCTATCACTTTGTTTGAAATTCTCTATCATTTTCATTGTTTTTGTGTTGTTTTGTTTATGTCTGTTTGTTAATTTTTTATTCTTTTCTCTTTAAAATAAAAAATTAGAATGTGCAGTAAATAAATACGTCTCCAGACATGGCTTGCTTAAAATGGTAACCTTAAAATGATATGTATTATAATTACAAAATCTGTAAGCCTGTTTTCAACACTCCTTAGGTTTGTGCAACTTTTTTGCTGTGGAGAAAAGGTCAGAGGAAAGGAAAAGATGTCAAGATGTAAAAAACATTATCACAACTGCCCTTTGTTTAGACTTCAAATCACACCATCGCTGTTGTCTTTATTCCTTTGTTCCTTTGAGTGAAAATGTGTTACACGATTTCAGATAATGCAATGCTTAACCTATGGTTTCTGCCTAATTTAATTTAAAAGATACATTTGCTGCAAAGAGAAAACATCTTCCCCACCCATCACATTCTTTGAAATTATGGCTTATTTTTAACTCTTACTTGGCATGTAAATGCCCAACAATATTTTATTCATGTCAAGTTCAGTGAGTAAACCATATGACATCTTTGTGCACTACCGAGTGAAGAGATGAAATGTGTGGGTAAAAGATTTTCCTTTTGAACCTGCACACTTCCTGAAAGTTTTTTTACATGTTCCGTTAGCATCTACAGTTATCTAAGTTATTAAAAAAGAAAATGACAAGCAACTGTTGAAAGCATTTTTAACCCAGTATTCAAAAATCCCATTTATGGATTATGATGCTTTGAACCATAATAGCCATAGTGGATTCTGGTAAATAATGATTCTTTCAAGATAAAGACATCTGCTTTATGGTATTAACTTTACATTATGCTTTAAAATTTCAAGTAGCCCCAGATTTTCATAGCATATTAAAATATTCTTAAATGAATCAAATAAGTAGATTGCTGCAATATGCAAGTAAAATGAGGTTAAATTTTTTTAAAGTCAACGTTTTCTGTTAGCAGTGAAAACTGTTCTGCTACTTCAGTCAATGCTCCATCTGTCCACACAAACAGACATACTCATCAAGAGGCAAATTCTATTTGTTTTTAAAATACATATGGGGAGAATATTCCCATAAATGGACAGGGATTTTTTCCAAGTGTAATTTATGCAGAAAAATCCCCTGTCAAGATACTTTAAAATTTTCAGGAAGTACATTATGCTACTGCGTGGTCACTATAGATATAACATAATTTATGCATAACAGCAACCTCTTTGAATTTTGACTTCAGATAAATTTGGAAAGGCTTCTTGAATTTCAAAGGGCACATTGTCTCAGTATTTGCAAACTTACCTGTAACATGGTGGCTCAGCAAAAGACTGCAACTTCTCCAAACTTCTCTACATTTCCTCTTCTACTACTCAGGCTATAATTTATAAGTAATTGTTATTTTTATGTGCCTACAGTGGTAACTATGAATGTATTGGTGTCAACACTGGCAGAGTGGAGATTGTGACTTTGAAGAAAATTCCAGGGTAGTACAGAAGCTGTCCCTAAACAAACAAGCTCTCAGCACTTCAGATGACATAGCATGATCTTGACCAACATTAATAAGTCAAAGATGAAAAGGAGCTCATTAAAAGTATAAAATGCGTAACCATATAAGAAATGTTTTCCTGCTTCATGTGTGTTTTCCTTTTGGATTAATCTACAAGTATAGCTAATGAAATATGTTTACTTAATACTAAAAGATCAATTTATAGGATTATAATCCTATGAATGAACCATTATATATTAACTATAAAGAGTGTGCCTTTATTTTTCAAAATACTAAAAATGAAGTATATCCAATGTTGACTTAGATTTTATTCAAAATAGCAATAGAACATGAAAGCTACTGTGATAAAGTAGAATACAAAGACCTTTGCAAAATGGAATGAGAACAATGAATAAGATCAAACTGTGAAAGTCAGGGTAATATTTGAAATGAACACAAAATTGAATTGAGTCTTGAAACACGTAATCATTATTACCAGTAGCAGAAAGGCAGAGGTTTTTCTTAAAACAGGCAGAGAGGCAGGACTGTTCTCTGTCTCAAACTAACAAAAATGTAAGGGAAAAAAGCCATAAATGTAATCAGATCATTAAAGCATTATTTAGAAGGATGCAATATTTAGCATTTAACTCATTTATTTTTTAAAATTTTATGTTTAGAGGTAAAAGAACCAAATCATATTAATAAACAAGCAGACATAAATGAGAGAATGTAAAAGCAATAAAAACAATACAGAACTTCAGATGAGTTGAAATTAACAATGGTTATTTTATTACATGGTGTTACTTCCATATTGTTTACTCAGATAAACAATAGCAGTGCAATTTATAATTGCTAAATTGTGGAAGCAACCCAAATGCCCATCGACTGAGGAATGGTTAAAAAAACTGTGGTATTTTTATATAATGGAATATTACTCAGCTATAAAGAAAGATAAATTTAAGACTTTTATAGATAAATGGTTGCCACTAGAGACCATACTCATAAGTGAAATAAATATGACTCACACATGTAAACATCGTATTGTCTCTCTAGTATAGCATTTAATTCAGCAATTAAATGTGTCTGTAGGTTTAAAAGGTTTTGAAAACTTTGCATTATTAGTTTCTCTCCCCTTTGCAACTTTCACAAGACTGCATTAATTTAAAGCTATTAGGGATACTGTTTAATATTTGAACATGGATATATGTTTAGCTGGAACCTATTCTTAGGAAATACCAGAGCAAAGAATGCATTAAAATGTAAAGATACACAGAAATGGGACTAGTCATTAAAGTAAATCCTTAGGCCTTTTGTTTATCTTCAAGAGTATTAAAAGACATTTGTCTTTTATTCCTGAAGAAGTTAATAGACATTAAGGAATTTTCCCATTAAAAAAAATGGTTTCTGGGTGTGGTAGTGCACATCTGTATCCACAACACTCCAGGCAAAAGCAGGCAGCGCATTGCGAGTTCAAGGCCAGCATGGACTACATAATGAGCTCAAAACCACACTGCAGTACTGAAACTTTATCTAAAAATAAATAAATAAATAAACAAGTAAAATAAAAATTCTAAAGAAAAAATGAATATTTAACAATCTTTATAAAATTTAATGTTAGCTCCCCAAGAAGGATTTGCATTACACCATAGGTCTGTGACATGAATGATAAAATATAGTCTGGACATGAGTAATTGTGAAATAACTTGAAATAGAAAAAAATAGCACTAGATATCTGTTAGACTTTAATAGCACTAGGTTTCTTGTGCAGCATTCTGTAGCTAATTGCATTTTAAAATATTGATGGGTACTGTGATATAGATAAAAATAAATCGAGGGAATTAAATTGTTGACTATAATTATGATAAATGTAATCATTTCAGGCAACATCAAATGCGTATAGATTACCTATAAATTCCATGGGTGCAGTAATGTATATTTATTCATAAATTAGATAATTCACTTAGTTTATAATTTATTTTATGCTCAGTAAGAATTAATTAACCATTCTCACTGAACCATATATTAAAATTAATTCAGGTTTGTTTCCCTTACTATGATTTAGTAAGGCAATACTTTGAGATAGATTGTGAGGTAAAATGCAATGTGCATGTATTGACAACTTTTTGAAAGCTTATCACCAGAGAATGCTCAACAGCATGCTATGTAGGTTTAAAATATTCTACCAAAGTCTTGTAACACAAGGTTTCTTTAATCTTGTTGATTAGTTCTCTTCCATTCGAGTTTTGAAACTTGCGTGTGGCAACATCACGTACATCAAGAGTATTTATTTTTGGTTGTGCACAGATGTATTAGGCATGATTTTGCATCTCATTAAGTAAAAATTGGATCATGCTGTTAAGGATTCAAGAGAAGAAACATGACATCACAGCAATAACAGAGTATTATACGTGCTCATCATATACACTGAATGCTGGCAGGGTCTCAAGGTACATCTTAAGCTAAGAGAGGTGATTGTTAGGTCAACGCACTATTAGTTTCCCATGGTTTGTATACGATTTATAATGTTCTGGACTTTTCTAATTTTTTTCCTTGAAATGCAATTAAAAGTAGGGTCAATGTGTGGGGAATTTTACATTTATTTGCCAGATTTGGTATTTGGTTGACACACACCTCTTTTTTTCTAGCAAGATAACTGGAGTGACAACACCTGGACCCTAGCTAAGTGCTGTCTGGAGAGGGGCGGGGTAAATATCACTTACTCTCACTGGTGTCCGCTCACTTTCCTAAACATCAGTCAACTGGGGGGAGGGTGCTATTCTGGAAAACTTTCCCACATGTATGCTATACTCCTTTGATAGTCTTGCCATTGTCAAGAATTTGTGCAGTCTTGCATGTCTAAGAATGAAATCTTGTCCAAGTTGCTGATGATTTCTTCCACATGTTAACACTCTTCTTAGGATATGGAATAAACTCCAAAATACTCAAGTAGGCAAAAGGAGGGTTCAAGAGATCCACTGACTGCTGCACATGTTGATGAAATATTAAACTACAGATTTCACCATGTGATAGTGAGTTCATTTTTCAATGTGGTAGATGACATCCAAAGTCTACCAAAATGAAAAAATGCTTTTGAGATGTCAGATTTACCGCACAACCAAAAAGATTAATGACTTTAACTTAAAGAAAATTTACTTGTAGATAATTCTAAGGAAAAGTGGATCTCATAGCCTGACCCTACTGAGTGAATAGAATATTTATATAGTAAGAATAGCACATTTTCTTAGATGTTGAACCCTACTTTTCAGAGGCTAACACAAATGAAGTTTAACAGTATATCAGGATTTGATTAGATTCTAAACATTACTTTCAGCTATTTAGTTCTTTTGTAAATGTCTGCATTTTTCAGAATATACTCTGAGACCACCAGTGATAGATTTTTTTTTCCTTTTTAAAAAGGACAATTAGAAAGTGTCTTTGTTTGCAATAAAAATTCATTAGCCTTCTAGTTCATGAGATCTAGCAAAATCTGCAGGGATTACTAGGAACCCATACCTATTACCCTGCTGTCCAAACATCTTAAGGCAACTGCCATATCGTACCATCAATGCAATGTTTTTAAATTTGAATTCATTTTTAAATTGAATTTTTCTATTTTAAAGAGAAAGAAACAGAAAGCAAAAAGAAAAAAAACAGTAATACAAAATGTCAAAACTATATAATAAAAATTTACAATCGTTAATATACTGCATATTGTTATATTCCATGTAGTTGCTCAGATTATAAGCATGAATAATTGATCAAACAATATAAGCATAAACCATTTTTAATGAACTAAAAGAAGTCAGTAGTATAACTATCATATCTACCTTATGTATATATAAATATATAAAATTTTTTGTTTTCCCTTCTATTTTTTCTCCTTCCACCAATCCCAATTTTTCTTTCCTTTTGAGATTTTTCCTTCCCTTTCACAATATCTACTGAAGATTTTGGACTATAAGCCTTTTCCGTTTCTTATGCTATGGAAACAGTATGATGCTGCCACCTGAGAGTCTGATTCAGTTCACTTGTGGGTGCGGGCTCCAGTTTCATCCAGTCACCCCAAACAGCCTCAAGTCTGTCCTCTTGTGTAGCTGAGCACTATCTCATTGCACGGAAATGACTCCTCCTTTGCATCCACTCCTCGGTCGATGGGCGTTTGGGTTGTTCCCAAGATTTAGCTATCACCCATTGTGCTGCTATAAACACGGGTACCCGTATGTACCTCTGGTATGATGGTGTTAATTCTTCAGGGAAAATGCCCAGAAGGAGGATAGCCGGGTCCAGTGAGACCTCTATCCTAGGATCTGAGGGATCTGCGCACTGCTTCCCACGGAGACTGTATGAGTCTACACTCCACCCACAGGGACATCACACCCATTTTGCTTCACCGCCATCTTAGGGCTGTGAGGTTGGCAAACCCAACTTTCAACAATTTTTCATCCTATACTTAAAACCATTTATTCCCCTTGCGTGCATTTCTATTTGAATATAGCTCTTTTAAACTATGATTTCCTAACTAAGGTATGGTGTTATCTCAACATTATGGAGCACAGCATGTTTACTACTTAGGAACTAAGATTTCACTTACTAATTTAATTAATATGTATGGTAGATTTAAGAAACTTGCAAATCTAAGGTGCATCCCAACAGTTATAAAAATCTAAGTGGTCAATCTTTACTTTTCTTATGTACGTTATAACAATAACTTGCTCTAGGCCCCCTTCCTGAAAACTAAAAGAATTCTTTAGACTATATTGGCCAAACTATGAATCTCTTTTACCTAGACAGAATGGTCAAATGAATTTATATGCAGTGCTCATTATCAGTGTCTATACAATTCATTCATGTGCAATGTAAATTTACAAAGGATGATCCAAGAGTATTTACAACACTACATATTTGTGTATGGTATATATACACACACTTATAGTAACATACACATTCACAATAACCTCTGTAGACCTGTCAACTCTTAGATTTGTAGTGTCCTGACTTACATGTTACAGCTTGGTCTTAATTTGTTGTAATCAAATATCATACTATGATTATCCATCTTATGCTACACTATGAAGAAATGTAAAGTAGATGAAGGCAGGTTCTTTCACATGTTATAATAAAAGTAAGCAAAATAAACTTTTTATTTAAAAAGTGACATGCTTTGATGTTGTTATCAACATTTCTAATTGTATATGTTTTTGATACACGAAAAATAAATTTACTGTGTATTTGGTATATATATTTAACACATCTTTATTATTTTAGGGTTCCTCTTCTCCATCTCCTGTACTACCACCCACAGATTCCCTTCACGTTTTCAAAAGGTCTGTCTCTCTGTGCCCTAAAATCTTTCATTTTTCACATTATTATATCTTAGAGAAATAGTTACTTCTATTTGTGTAATAAAAGAAACACAGTGTTACTCATTTCTGCAATACTTACAATTGTAAACCAATGAAATATATTTATTGCTTACAATACAAAAAAAATAAATATATTTGCTAGCTCAAATCTAAAACTAAATTGTGAAGTAGTCTTTCAATAGAACAAAAAAAGCCAAGCAAAGTGAACGATCTTATTTATAGTTACCAGTATGAGTATATCCAACATTTGTGTAAAGATTTTGTAAGAATATTGAGAGGGCAAGTTTTTGATTATGTACAACAAACAATATTTAAATTATATATGTAGTTATATATGTATGTATATTCGGTATATGCATGTACTGAAACTTATGTAGACATCTGCATATATAGGCACGTGCTTGAGCAATACAGACGCAGGTATAAGAACATAGTACTTTGAAAAAGGTAGGAATAAATTGAGATCATGAAAGAATAACAAACACAACATTCATTCCATAAAACACTTTTTAAGGACTTGAAATTTATCCTTTAGTACACTTTTACAGTGGACTGGGCATGTTGGAAATCACCTTTGTATATAAAATAACATACTCACATATCTTTAATCAAAACAATCCTCATTCTATTCTGATTAACATCTCATATTATGTTTTAACTTCTTTCCACAAATATCATTCATTTCCACAATATCTATAATAGAAAAGAGAACCAATGAAATAAGTTTCAGATTAGAATCTATCTAAAGAATCTAAATTGCCTAGTCTTGTTTACACTGGATGTTGAAAATGAAAGATCAGTATGAGAAACACTGTGGTACTCTCAGAATATGTTGAATCGATGGTTGGGCAACTAGAAAATAAACAGTGAGCTATTTGCATGTGTATTTTAGTCTTGGGACCAAGCACAACTTGGCATATAGATTTATCCCTACAAATAAGTCTGAAGATTCCTGCCATAAGTATTCTGCCAAAATATAACTCAGATCATGATCTCCCTTTGCTTAAGTAAAGTTACTATTTTTTCATTCCTGTGTAAGTAGGTAAAGATCATTCAGTCTGCATTCAAAATCATTTGTAATGTGAAACCAATCTCTGTTTTTGATATTTTTCACCATCCTAAATCTCACAAGAAGAAATTAATAGACCTATCTGTGTTAGAGTTTTGTTGCTGTGCCAACATATGTGAGAAAAATAATTTGTATGAGAAAAAATGTATTTTAACTGATGATGTTAGAGATTTAAATCTATAGTCAGTTGAATCCCTCGCATTTAGGTCTGGACGAGGCAGAGGCATGATGGCGTAAAGGTGCAGCAAGGAAGAACTGCTTGCTTACTGCTTCCAGGAAGCAGAGATAGAGGGATAGAGACGGAGAAGGAGCCTGATATGGGACACACTCTTCAAAGGCACACCGCGGCGACTTCTCTCTCATCACTTGGTTCAACTTGGATTAATTAATTAATCCATTGGTGAAGTTTATGCCCTGGTGATCTAACAGTCTCTATAAGACCCACATTTCAACATTACTGTCCTTGTACTGAGGACCAAGCCCTCACTATAAGAGACTTTGTAGGATATCACATTGAACTCCCGACACTGCTCCTCATTGTTTTTCATTCATAGTAAAATGAGAATTTCATAAGTGAGACCTCATAATTATCAGTCTCTTATGAATTTGGAATTTCTAATTTTACACATGTGATAATTAAAATTTTTTCTATTTTCTAAAAGGCATATCAAATGCCAGATACTATTTGGCTTTTCTTCTTCATATACATTTACCTTTTAAAATATTTTAGTGCCCATTATATGCTATACTGAAGAACAAGAACAAACCAAAGCACAATGGGCATAACCAACAAAACAGAGCACTATAACTTCCTCCTGGTCTCTGATTCTGTGGAACATAAACTCCCATTTCAGAATTTCCTACCTTCAAACCCTCCTGTCTTACATCTAATTTCATACAAGTTACACTAGTGTTCTTAATACAGTACACCTATGTTCTTTTTACTATTATGTTAACTTGTTTGAATACCTAATTCTGTTATCTTTACTTAAACTGTAGTAGTTAGCATGAGTAGAAGACATTAAGGGATGTAAGGCTTATCTTTCTGGACTTTATTCACTAAATAACATATATCTGGTGTCACACATTATGACAACTGATTCTACAGTAGATACTGTGTCTTTGGAGGTGTGAAATGATGACCTGAAAAAAGTAACCATGGAAATATCTCATTTCTGCATCAATTTTGAAATATAGTTTTATGAGGTACATCAGTCTGGGCTGGCGTTTGTTTACTTTTAGGCTTGAAATACTTTACTTCAAGCTCTCCATGACTTGAGGGTTTGTGCTGAGAAATCTGCTGTGATTCTGATGGACTCTTCTTTACAGGACAATGTGTTTCTTTTCTCTCATAGATTTAATATTCAGATCCTGTGTTGAATTTTTAGAATTTTGACTATTATATGCCTTGGTGTAGAATTTTCTTTTTACCATAGCTATTTGGAATTTTATATGTCCCTGTATGTCAAATTCTTTTTCTTTTCTTGAAAAGTTTTCTGCTAATACTTCTACAAAATGGATTTTATGTCTTTTTGTTATCTCTTGGTTTCTTTTTCATTAACTTCAGATATCTCATGTTATTTTTATTTGTATCACCTAGCAGGTGCTGGATTGAGTTTTGGTGATCCCTCTGTATTTTTAAGAATTTTTCTTTGCATGATCACTAATCACAATCCTGATTTCTATTTTTTTGTATTCTGTCCTCACACTGGCTCATTCTTCTGTGTATACTTTCATTGGCATTTTTACACTCTGGGATATCTATGTGAATTTGTTCATTGATTGCATTTCTTTCCTATGTTGGAAAGTCATGGTTTCCAACACTTTCCTAACTCTTTTGTTTTTATCTGTATCTGCCCCAGAGTCACTAATCAGGACCCTTCATTATGGTCACCATATTTGTAGTTATCTGAGAAACTATTTCTGATTTGATTTTTTTAGAGCCTTATTCATCTCCTTTGTTACTTCTGCTGAATCCACTTCAGAGTGTGCTGGTGGGTGGCTTTCAGTTTTTGCCATGTCATCACAATCTGGGTTTGCTGTTGGTGAACTGGAAGTGTGGGTTTTCACATCAGTTAAGTGTCATTTTATTTGCTATGCTTCTTTTTAGGCTGATTCCTGGCTGATGCTTATAAATTGCTTATGACAGGTAGCTTTATTGCTAGTATTTGGAAAACTTAGGAAATGATTACTTCTCAGAGATGTATTCCAGGTTGTGTTGTTGCAGGATTCTACTTCTTGAATTTATTGAGAATGAGAAGTAGCTACCTATTTGGCTTAGTTCCTGGTTCTTTAGCACTGGCCTATAATATTGTTTCGAACCTTAGAAAGTCTCATTCTTGATATACCAGAAAGAAAACCTAGTTAGAACAATAATGTCACCTTGGCTAAAATAGTACAATCACATGTAATAATAGTGTCAAATACAGCCTAGAACATGACAAATTGTGGTAACTATTAATTTGCCACTTTTATTCATATGAACTAGATGTGTGGATATATATCAGTACATAAAATAAACCAGAACATTTCATACAGTAAGTATGTCCTTATTGGGCAATTTTAACCTTAAGCAGAGAAAATTTAAATGGGATCAAGGGGGTAAATACAGCAATAGAAGAAGAAGAAGAGATTAGAAGGAAGACTGGAGGACAAAGGAAAATCACAACTTTGGGAAACTGGTGAAGAAGAGAGGAGAGAAAGAGAGAATGAAGCAATTAAAACAAGAACAGAACAGAACAACAACAGGAAAGAAACCATATTCACACTCATATAAATATGGAAATAAAAAACAGAAAAATACGAAAAAATACCCACTTCAGGGCTGTCTCTGCAGTTGGTAGACAGAGTGGGAAGACAGAGTCCAGATCTGAGGTAAGGTGGAGTAATGGATAATGTCAGCAAGCCTGCCACAGTAGTTTCATGCTGTTTTCTGACTGAGAGAGTGGAACACAATTTGTTTAGCTTGCAACACATGTACCTTCAGAAACTTTTATGACAAAAAACACCTGAAGAAATTCATGACCACTGAACCAGCACTCTAAAATATTCTGAAGGACATTGTAGAAAGGGATAATGAAGGCTACAACTCCATAGACCCAAACAAAATGAACCTACCAGGGAAGGAAAGCAATTGAACAGAGGGGAAAAAGAGAACTAACAATAAGAAAATAACATGAAGTAAGTCAATACATATCAGTTGCAATCATCACTGCAAATGGTCTGAATTCACCAAAAATAAGGATCAGACTGGAAGAATGGATCAAGAAGCAAGATTCAACAATCTGCTGCATACCAGAAATACATTTAACTCAAAAAAAATTCCTAGACTGAAAGTCAAAGGATTGAAAATAATACTCTCTGCCATTAGAATCTGGAAAAAAAGTGGGGGGAAGTATTCTACTTGCAGGGGAAGTGTGTATCAAACCAAGACTTATTAAGAGAGACAAAGAAGATCACCACATCTTTACAAAGTGAACAATCTCAAAGGAAGTGTAAATAATCTTAAATATATATGCAACAAATGCCAATGTACTAAACTGCAGAAAACAAATATTAACAGATATGAAAAATCAAATAAGCACTGTTAGGGTTTGTGTGTAGATGAATCCTCCAAATCATTCCTGGAAGCAAGTATTACCCTGATACCAAAATCATAGAAAGAGCAACAAAAAGAAAATTATATACCAGTCTCCTTCATAAACACAAATGCAAAAATCCTCAACAAAGCCCTAGCAAAAGAATATATCAAATCATCAAGAAAATTATACACCATGATCAGTAGGTGTCTTGGTTACTTTTCTCTCGTTGCTGAGACAAAATACCCAGCACCCAAAGTGAAGGAAGTAAAGATTTATTTAGCTGACAGTTTGTGGAGGTTTCAGTCCATACTTGGCTGATTCTGAGGCACAGTGGCACATGGCAGAGGGCAAGCTGTTCACCGCAGCAGAGCACAGCCAAAACCGCAAGCAAAAGGGAGGAATGGCTGCAAGCAGCCTCCTTTACTTCCCTACATTGTAAACAACCTACCCCCACCCAGGGGGTGTGTAGCTCTCACACAATCTCCATGCCCTCCTCTTCCACAGGCTCAGGATGTTTACAAAGTAAGCACCCCAGCTTCCTCCTGAGTCACTCAGCTAAACCTCTAGATTCCCCAAGTTGACACAATGTATCAACCATAACAGTAGGGTTCATCTCAAGGATGCAGGTAAAACACCAGGTAAAACACCAAATTAGCACCACCAAGGACAAAATATATGATCACGTCAATACATTTGTTAATGTTTCACAAAGTCCAACACCCTCTAATGGTAAAAGCCCTGCAAAAGTTAGAATAGATGGTCTTTAATTCAATCTGATAAAAGTCATCTACAACAAAGGCATATCTGACATCATACTAAATGGACAAAACCAGAAAGCTTTCACTATAAAATCTGGCACAAGACAATGATATCCACTACCACTCTTATTCAATACAGTTAAGGAAACATTAGTCACAGCAAGAGAAAGAAACAAAAAAAATAAGGACATGAAGAAGTTAGATTATCATTATTTGAAGATGACATGATACCTGACATAGAAGACTCCAGAAACTCAACCAAAAGTCTCTAGATTTATTTATTTATTTATTTATTTATTTATTTGAGGTAGGGTTTCACTATACACCACAGGCTGGCCTTGAACCCACTTTGTAGCCAAGGCTGGTCGCAAACTCACAGCAATCCTCATGCCTCAGCCTCCCAAGTGCTGGAATTACAGGCATGAGACACCATGTCTGGCTTGCCTCTAGATTTAAAAAGCAAATTCAGTAGTGTAGCTACCTACAGTCAGAACTCAGAAATCATTAGCCTCTCTATACACAAATAACAAACTCACTGATGGAGAAATTAGGGAAACAACACCTCTCACAATAGCATCCAAAAAAGTCCCAGCAATCAATCTAAAAAGGCAAGTAGAACAACGTTACATTGCAAACTACAGTAGTGTAAAAAAGGACATCAAAGTACACATCAGAAAATATCACAAGAGATATCCCTTGTTCCTGGATAGGAAGAATTATACAGTGAAAAACGCCATATTTCCAAAATTGTTATACAGATTTAATGCAATATCAATCAAAATACCAGTAGCATTTCTCAAAAATTTGAAGAAATCTATCACAAAATTCATCTGGAACCACAACTGATCTAGAATAGCAAAAGGAATTCTGGGTAACAAAGGCAAGGCAGGAGGCATCACAATTTCTCACGTGAAGTTACTCTACAAAGCCACTGGGATAATAAAACTGTATGGTACTGGAAATAAAAAGACCCATGGATCAGTGGAACAGATTAAAAGATGGAAAAGCAACTCCAAACCCATGAAGCCACCTTATCATTGACAAAAGAGCAAAAAACCACTGGAGGAAAAATTGTCTCTTTAATAAATGACACTGGAGGGCTGGGGATATAGCTCAGTGGAATAAGTGCCTGCCTAGCAAGCGCAGGGTCCTGAGTTCGATCCCCAGTACCGCCAAAAAAATAAAAATAAAAATAAAAAATAAATGACACTGGAAAAACAGGCTTTCCACACGCCGAAGAATAAAAGCAGGCCCATTTTTTACCATGCACTAAAATTTAAATGATCAAAGATCTAAATATAAAAACAGAAACACAAAACAGGATTGAAGGTAGAATTGTTGAAGACACTGATGTAGGCAAAACTTCATGAACAATAACTTGATCACACAGGAAATATAACAAACAATCAACAACTGGGATCTCATCTTATTAAAAAGCTTTTGCACAACTAAAGAAACACCAATAGAGTAAAGAGAAAATGAGCAGAGTGGGAAAAAAATTTGCCAGCTGTTCCTCAAAGGACTAATTCTATAATATATAATGCACTAAAAAAATCAGGCCACCTGAATTACCAAATTTAACAAACCAATCCAAAAATGGGCATTTGAGATGAATAGACACTTCTGAGATGAAGAAGAAATGGTAAATAAATATATGAAAAAATGTTCATCATCATTGATCATTTGAATTATGCCAATTAAAACAATGCTGAGATTCCACCTCACCCTAGAAATAATGGTTATTATGAAGAAATCAATGGATAACAAAGGTCAGGACTGAGAAAAAAGGAACTATTCCACTGAGGATGCAAGTATAGACTGGTGCAACCACTGAGGAAATCAGTGTGAAGATTCCTCAAAAACATAGGACTATAGGTCTCATTGGACCTAGTTAGTCCCCTTCTTGGCATATTCCCAAAAGAATTAAATACATCCTTTTGTAGCCATATATGCAAACCTATTTTTACTGAGGCAGTTTGTGATTGCCAAGTCTTGGGAAAAGAACTCATGTACCTCAACTGTTGAATAGATAAAGAAGATATGTTCTTTCATATAATGGAGTACCACACAGCTATTAAGAAGGTTAAGCTTGAGACATTTCTAGGTGAATGGATATAACTAAGGCTATACTTTTAAGTGAAATAAATCAGACATACGTGTAAATATTGTATTGTTTCTCTGGTGTGAGAGATCGAAAGTGTAAATAAGGAACAAAAGATCTAATAGATATTGGGAAATGGGAAGAAAATGTTCAAACGGAGAGAGGAAAAAGGGAAGGGAGTAAGGGAAAGAAGGAAAGGACAAGAAAAAAGAATACAAGGAAAATGGAATAAGAACATTTATAAATAAGGAGGGGACAGCTGTTGAAGGTGGGAAGAGCAATGGCAAAAAAAGAAGATATATCACGTGCAGGTACGAATTCCCTATGATGAATGTGATTATTATGCATATATAAAATGTACCAATAAAAATAAAAAGTAGCTTTTCTATGTAAATTCAAGATCCTGTTTTAAAGTTTGATACATAAAATTACTCCTAATATGGCAATAAGGAAGAGTTTTCCAGTCATTAAATGACCATAGAGTCAAAGAGTCTGAAATGTTAGGACTATTTTCAGGTGGCTAACATGATAGCAAGAGACAGGAAGAAAATGTAAAGCAGCTGTTAGATTCTGGGAAGACTTATGTAACTCTAGGCAGTAATTTTAAGTAAGGTTAAAGATTCGTGGGGAGAATCAGATTTTAATTACAGCTGATAGTAAGGCATAAAATGTGTAGTCACCATGAGTTGGTAAGCTACAATGATAGGATGAAATTATTGTAATGATTTCTCATCACCTTTTATTGCCTCACAATGCATTTGGAAAGTAAAGTCAACTTTACCCAAGGCAGAGCTTATTTACCCTTGACAGAGTTAGAGTCTAGTTCTCAACCTCCTCCCATCTCTTCAGGGTGCTCAATCTGGATTATCCACTCTGGACAACCAGCTCCTGCTCACCATCTCCCTGGGGAACAGGTAGATCAACTATTCAATCAACTTACTAATGCCTGCCCTCTGCATAATGGATCCAGTTAAGGCACAGTGACCAGATTTTGGTCACAGCATGGCTTCCTAGAACTCATGCTTGCTCACACTTTTCTTTTTATTTTAAAGAAAAAAGAACAAAAAATTTAAGAAACACACAGACATTTACAAACTAACACAAAAACAATATACTCAATAAACAGAAGTATTCTCGGAAATGTTTGGGGCACAGCGTGGAGTCCAACAAATGCTTTAGATTTCGACTCCTGTCTTCATATTGCTTGCCAGTTGTACAGCACGGTACCCTTATGGCTTTTTTTCTCCTTTGTTTTCCAAGGCCTGTATCCTTCTTATCTTTGGGACCTGTAAGTCATACTTTCTGTCATTTCTTGGGTTTTGTTGCACTGCTGCCTCTGTGCACACACTTGACAGATGACAACCAAATCTAACTTTTGTCCCCGTCAATGTTTACTTAGAGCATGGCTATGTTTTCAAGGGTCACTGGGGGGCTTAAAACTGAGCTACACCCACAGCCCTTTTTAATTGCTTTTTTGGGAGACAAGATTTCACAGTGTCACTAGGTTGCTAACACTGAGCTTGAACTTGTAACAGTCCTTCCTCGGCCTCCCAGAGTGCTGGAGTCATAGGAGTGCAGTGTGACAACAGAAAAGCATGGCCATATTAATAGAAAGAGAGGAGACACAGGGCATATGAGAGACACAATGACATCTGTGAAGAAAAACATATTTTCTGTGACAGCAATCTCAGGGCACAAGTTGGACTCTCAGGCATAAGCCCCTCAACTGAAGACCCACTATACATCCACATAAGCATGTGTCCTGAGCCCATCAGCTCAGGGAAGAGTCTATGACCTCTCCCCGGAAAAGACCTCAGTGCAATGTTAGAAACACATGAAAGAAATATTTATAATAAACCTCTGACATAGAGCACAAAATAACTTGCTTTCATCATATACAGACTGAACAGCAATATTTGAAACAGGAATATGATCAGAATATCCATCCTCTAACCGATTCTTCAGAAGAATTACACTAAAACCATGGATCTACTGTTGGAGGAGCAGCATCAGTGAAAACTTATTTCCAGCTATTTGGCCGGTGCATCATTGTGCATAATAATAATATTTCCTTGTAATTTGACATGACCATTTCATGTCTATGATAATGTGCTCTTTATAATAAGTACTTATAGCTTTAGGTTTTAATTTTCTGTATTAATATAATTATTACCACTAAGAGTTAACACTTGGTAATGTTTGCTCAGGTCCATTCCTGTATTATGCACCACTCATTTTTCTTAATAATTCTGAGGTATATCTTTTTTTTCATTTTAAGCTAAAATAAATGCTGTAGTCAACTATTTAGGTAATGTTTCAAATAGTACTATGTTTGTGTAACAATATGGACCTCAGATATTATTATATAATTTATTATGTAAGTTATTAGACTAAAAATAACTTATGATACGAACCATCATTTGACTGCAAATGGCCCAGATAAGGTTTCAAAGAACATATTTCCAGTGATTCAGAAAGAAAAGTAAATACACATTTGAACAGTGATTGATGTAGTGACTGATAAGGCATTTGTTTCAGCCATTTTGTGCTGCTATGATGAGGTTCCACAGGCTGGATAAGTTATAAAGAACAGTAAGAATTGATTACTCATAGACTTGGAAGCATGGCAGTTCACTATTAAAGAGCCGCCATTTTCAAGGAAGTTTTCTTGGCATCATCCCATGCTGAAGGGAAAAAGGAAAAGGGGGAACGGGAAGAGAATAAAAGAGTCAAGATCCCTCTTTAAAAACACATTGAGTCCTGTGATAATATAATTATTCTATTAATGAAGCCTCTAGCAAGTCACTTCTTAAATGTCACTACGCTTAATATTGTTACAACAGTGACTCCTCATCAGTATGAGTTCTAAAGAGGAGAGCCTTCCAATCTCAGCGGCGCCATTGCATTGGAAAGGTGGAGACCCTGAGAGGCGCTATGGAGCTCTAGAAGATGGGGCTAAGCTCTTTCTTCAACAGTTGCTTACTTTGAAGAAAGGTGAGAAGTAGGCGAGTGAAGACAAGTAAACTAGGAGTTCGGGAGGGAAGATGCAGTCTGCAGAGTGGTTCAAGTACGACAGAGTGTACACTAAGGTTATGGAGACAGAACAGGTTTCACAGCGCAGGAATGTGGCTTATGGAGATGCTGAGACACGAAGTGGGAACAGACACTGGAGCAAGACTGCAAAACACCTTAAATATTATACATGAGGTTAGGAACTGATCACCACATCAAAGGAGAACTTGAAATCAGCAATATGCAGCATAAGAACCATTGTTGAGTTCCTACCATCTTGTATGGTGAAACTCTGCATCATTTCCAATGTTTTTTTTTTAATTACTTGTTACTGTCTTGGATTGTTTGATCAATCTTACTCTCTTACATCTTGTGGGCTGAGAAACTTTGCTGAAGATAACAGTATGCAAGGTAGCAACCATTGTTAATTCCTATCATTTTGTTATGAGATCATGTATAATGTTTTTTTTGTGTGTGTTCTTTTGATTTTGTCTTCATTGTTGTTTTGTTAGTTTTTATCTTTGAAATAAAAAAGAGAACTATGAAAACAAGTATATTAGTAGAAAGGGCATTCTCATAAAATGTGGAGGATAAGGAAGACTGGAAAAAGGAAAAATATGAAAAACAAGACCAGTTCAAAGAGTGTGGAATTACTCCTGTCAGAGGTGATGGCCATGTGAATGTGTAGTGTCAAGGGAGACAGGCAGAATGAAGAAGACATCTGTCTTTATTTCCAAATAAACAGGAAAGAGAAGTACTAACAACAGAAAAGTGGACACTGGTCACGTAACAATATCTTGTGCTGTTACCGCTAGAATAGAAACAGATTTTGTAGTAAATGGTACATAATAAGTAGATTTTAGTACATAGAAAATTGTTTTTATAGGATGTATAAATCAGGATTTTCATTGGAGATTTAAGTAGGTAAATATTAACTCATGATAGAACACTTGGTGAAAAATAGTAACACTCATGAACATGTAGAGGGCAAGGGAAGTCAGGGTGCTTTTATCCTGAAGAATATATTTTCATCAGTTGCAGTAGTGAGTTTTGAAAACTAGAAAACACCAACAGGTGAGAGAGAGAGACAGACAGACAGAGACAGAGAGAGGAACAGAGACAGAGAAAGAGAGAGACAGAGAGAGGAGAGGGAAGGGAAAGGGAGGGAAAGAAGAGATTTGTATGGAAAAAGTGTGTTGTCCTAGACTTCAAAACAAAAGAGAATGTGCAAGAAAAAGTGGTGTCGAAGTACTGAGAAGCCAAGAATATTTATAACTGAAATTCAGTTTTCGTACAGAGGAGTGATCAGGCACAACGTAATCGTTTGTTTCTGTGGAGATTTGAGCATCAGAGCCAGGTTGCAAGTGTTTGAGAAGGAAACAGAAGATAAAGTGGAAAGAAGTCTTAGTCTGTGACAGGTAAAACGACTGCTGAGTGGGAACGAAAAGGAAAAATATCCATGAGGCAAACTTCCTTTTCTGCCAAAAGACATATGGATACGAGTACATTATAAAAACGTTAAACCCAGTACATGTGTTGATGAGGAGAAAGATCTAGTAGGAGTGATGAGAAGGAGGGAGGGGGCCCAGCATGAGGATGGATTAGTCCTTTTTCATGTGTAAGAAATACTCCATTTTTATCACACTGCTGCAGAAATATCTGTCATACATTGGACTGTCACAGAGGAACTTCATTGGAAAAACATGCATCCTATCCCCTAAACATTGAGGCTTTGGAATTTGCATAAACTTGAGTAAAATATAAATACCTCACTGAAAGCTTCTAAAAAATACTGCATGTTCATGTTCCCACCCCTCAATTTAAATTACTTTCATTATGATATTACTTCACTGCGTGAAACATAAAATTAAGCTCTTATATCTCATTTTGTAGTCCTTATAGCCACTAAATGATAAGATGAAGGTAAAAACTATACAACAAAAATATTAAAATATTAACAAAAGTATTATTGATAATCTTTCTATATTAATTCACTTCTCAAAACAGGGATGTAGTAATTGTGTTACCCCATTTCATGGCTTATTTTCCTAATCATTTTCTTTTTAAAATGCTGTAAAACCTTTCAAACAGGTGCTTACTGTCATTTGGGCCTCAGTAGGGGTACAGAATTGTTTACATTTGATATATAACATTCTGATCTGTAATGAAATCTTGCTGTAATGATATGTAACAGCTCTGATCTGAAATTCTGCCACCTCGTGCAAACTTGATAAAAAATACACAGAAATAAAAGCAGGACATTAAAACATCCTGCCAGTATTTAGTTATCTAAATAACCCAGAATATGTGTAAGACAAGAAAATCACTGAAATAGTAAACAAAAATCTATGATAGAAAATATGCAAAATAATCATTTTGTGTGCTATAACTCAATCAAATAAATAATCATGTAATAAATAACTCAATTCTCAAGCAACTTGATGTTTTTTCCAAGTTCAGTCATTTGTTCTTTCCACAAACATTTATTGTTTGGTATGTGCAAACAGCTGTTAAATGTGTTGTACAGGGCAGAAATGTGATCCATGTAGGTTCTGCCTAATATAGTCTTTTAAAATATCAAGATGTTTAAACCGAGTGTGAAGGTGCACATCCATAATCCCAGCACTTGGGAGACTGAGGCAGGAGGATCACCACGTGTTGGAGATCATCCTTGGCAACATGGTGAGTTCAATGCCAGCCTAAACTGCAAAATGAATCCATTTTCAAAAAAATTAAGGCATTTAATAAAGAAAGGATGCTAAGCTCTGGGATAAAGAGATGTCACTTCCAGTCTTCTTTTTCAAGGCCCCTTAAGAGGTGTTATAAGGACTGGGATTTGCCAATAGCATCCTCTTTTCAATTTTTTATTAACTATAGCATAAAGCCAAGGTCACGCCTCCTTTATCCTGTATTGATCCAATAATTCTTTTTTGGTTTGCTAGAGCAAGACCATTCTTTTCAACATGCAAATCTTCTACTGAGAAGCTTTTTTTCTGGAATTTCTTATTAATCCAACATACATTTTATCAAAACTGCAGTAAACTGAGACTCTTATGATCCCATCACCTTTCTCACCCTTCCTTTCACAGAAGTTACACTGCACGATCACCTGAAGCTCTCCTTGCCAATGCGAAACTAGTTTTGATCTAACACAGAGATTCAATTTCTTTTATTCCCAAAATGGGCATTGGAGATGAATGCATACTTCTCAGGTGAAGAGATGGGGATGGCAAATAAATTTCTTTCAGTGTAAATGGGCTTTGAAATTTCTTTCAGAGGATCCGGAAGGACAAAAGTGTCCGTGCGCTCAGCTAGAACACTAGGCTTCTAAACCAAGTGGGGAAAGTAACAACAGGTCACACATCTCTTCAGATGTCATCAGAGTAATGTGGTATTTTGTTCAATAAATAATAATGGACATGATGTTCCCTTATATGCTACACATTTACTCTCTCTTTCCTGAATATAATTCAAATTCCTAAACAGTTACTCCATGTACCTAGAAGTCTGATATCTTTTAGTATTTTGATGGCTTCTCCATTCAGGATTTGTAATTCTGAAACTGAGCTCCCCTACATTTATAGATGGAAGACCAAATTTTTCTGTCACACCTTCTTGAAGTTACTGATAGCCACATGAAAAAATGTGGCCATTGAATTATGTGGAAATACTTTCATGGTGGTGGATGAATTTATTTCCATTAGGATGCAAAGTTACGTTGTTAAATCCTGAAGACCTTCAAAACTGGAGAGATGCCTGAATTCACAACAGAGATTGTAGAGCCAATCAATAGAATCGATCAATAGGATTTTGTTTGGTTTTTATCTTATATCATATAGGTTTCAGTGATGCCAGAAAACATTGTCTATTTTGATGAGTGAATCATTTTTCTATTTCTACAGTTACATGATTGTTAGAATTCCTTTGTGTTCTAGGGATCTGAGATTTTGGAATCTACTTCTACTGTAGCAAGTTTAGGAATCTGAGAGCTCTTTAGGAATGAAATGACCGCAGGTCTTTTTCTAATTCAGGCTTATTTCTCTGGCAATATAATTATGCAGTGTGTTTTTGAGTGCATCTCTTCCAGAAATTCCACTTTTGAATTACGAAAATGAGGTTCTATTTTCAAACTCAGAGTTAAGCCTATAGATTGTCTTTTGTTTACTGGCTTATATGCGTGGATCATCTGGTGATTACGGGCTTGAGTGAGTACAGCATAAAGCCATAACCATCCACAACACCTCCCTTAAGCGAATCTTGCTGCAGGTCTGACTCACAATATCTGTCTGGAATTCCTAATGAGCTGCCCCAAAGGACATCTCTGAAGAATAATATCTCCAGCAATTTGCAATTGAGGAGGTTTTACAAAGCTTCGAGAGATCCCAAATTACTAGATTCTCGTTTATTTTCCCATAGCCAGTAGCTTTGTGAGCATGTGTTCTGCCTTCCAGGTTAGAACATTACAATTTAAGTGATTTGCAACAGGCTAATGAGAGTTGGCAACATTTGCGTCTGCGCTACTGACTGCCTCTGAAGGTCTAAGCAAGCAACATGTATTTCAGAGGCCCACATGCATGTTTTAATGACAAGTGAGATCTGCCACTTTTGGCTAATTAGTATATAGACTATTTTATTGAAACAAATGCAAAATATAAAGTGATTTATCTGAGGCTAAAGTACCCTTATTTCTGACTTTAAGCTCTAGAAACAAGTGATTAAAGAGTATCTGTAATCTGTTCTGCAGAATTATTTGGAGAGCTCCTTCCCTCTATTTCCATTTCTTTGGCATTCTCTGCAAATTGTACAACATGTGTGATTATGTCTGCTCACAACACCAGGATCTAATTTTAGCACTTGGGAACAATGAAAGAGAGGTTCAAAACAAGTGCTTTCTCTATGGAAAGAAAAAGACACGGACATTGTAAATAACACTGACACTCAGATGCTCTGGGCCTAAGTGGCCACATGCAAATTCAAGAAGTGATTTCATTCACACAATGATGAGTTTAATCTGTAGTTAAGCTCTTGGGGAGTGAGAACGAGAACGTGACTTCCTAAAGGAGAGAGAAGCTATTAGGAAAATGATTGAGAGTTATTTTAATAATATTTTACAAACATCTGGCATGATAGCTGACAAGGAATGGTTATTTAACATTTTTATTACTTCCCGTTCTCTGCCTTGATTATTTGATTTGAAACACAGAATAACGCTGCATACACCTGCTTTAGCAACTTTGTCGTGATACTAGTGAATAACTTATCAGTTTATTTACTCTGTACAAGGTACTGAAGGTATTTAAAGAAAATGACCTAACTTTGAAATTGGCACAGGTAAAGAATTAGTGAAGTTTGCTACTGTTATAAGGCCCTTAATAGTCTTAATTAACACTCTAATTGTGTTCAGGGGATCACTAGCAAATAATAGCTCCTCGGGAGAACAGAGTGTGCAATTAAATTCCTTTCTACTGAGAATAAGGGTCATGTTTAAATTATGTCATGCAAGGATAACAAAGATAATTTTGATATTCCCTATTGATTTTCAGGTCCATCAGTCTGCAAATGAATCAAAGAAATGGGACAATAGTCTGTTCATGTGTGCCAAATGCCATCTTTTTTCCTAAGGGTGATCTAAAATATGCTATGTTTTGTGTTTTCAGGAAACAAGTTTAAATGCTTGATTAGAAAAAGTAAAAATTATTTGAAAAATATCTCAAGTTACTTATTTTAATTAGTATTTATTTATATGTTAATGTGATTCAGCATGATATGTTTGTGTATGTAGTACTGTTATCATGAATGGAAAGATAATTTTATAAATATAGGATTTTAATTTCATTCCTTCCTGTTTTTTGCCTGGATGCAGTAAAGTGAGTACTTCATATCTTTTCAATAAAAGTACCCTGTAAAGCTTCAGCACAAGTTACTGATACATATCCTTAGCAATGAATTAATAGTCTGTACACAGAAACTCAAGTCTACAAAGAGTGTCTGTGCAAGACTTTACATCATAATTATATCAGTCAACTTTTATTTTGTTAAACAAACTCAAAATCTCATTGTAATTAAGTCAGCCATTTATTTGCATGCATGTGGACCTGCATGAGTACAGACTCTACCTAACTTTCCTGGCCTCAGTATTTTCTCAACAGGCCTCAATGTAAAGAATGCTCACTAGCTAGCACATGTGCTCATGGCAGAGAAATCAGTTCAGTGTAAGTTCTAGACAGCACTCGAAGCCTTTAGGGTAAACAGAAGCATTACCACATCTGTTCTTTTATTCCACTGCCCAAAATGAGGCACAGAGCTGTGGTCGAGTCATACACAAATCTTTTATGTATGTATATATATATATATATATATATATATATATATATATCACCACCTGAAAATATTGACATTTAAAAATCTTCAGCAACATGACATTGTAGAGAATTTTCATTCTATTATTTGTGCTCATTTTCAAGATGTCCAAACATCAATTTATACAATGAAATTGGATTTTTACTACATTTCCTAAGGAATAAATTGAATTTCTTGAGGAACTAAAGGTAGGATCATAGATTCGGCTACTCAGACAACTAGTGTCGACACTCATTCTCAGTGGTTGGTTGAATCTTTTACAAACTCTGACCTACTTTTGTCCCAACTTTGTGTTTTATTCTTAAAACTTTACTTGCTTCTGATATATTTTTATTTCTTATGCATCACTGAGTGCTGACATAATACTAAAGTTGGGCTCTGACACTTATCCTCCTTTATTTTCCTTTCTTTTTCTTTCTGTGTGTGTGTTTGTGTGTGTGTATGTGTGTCTGTCTGTCTGTGTCTGTATATGTTATGTATGTACACATTTTCCTATGTAAATATACTTTTAAAAAGTAAATGATTTTTCCAGTTTCCCTGTTTAGAGAAATGAGTTTCCTCTACCATAAAACATGGTTTTTCTCATATAATCTTAATTTTGACCTTAGGTGTGTCAGGTAGCCATTCATCACTGTGACAAATACCTGTATCCATCACTGCGATAAAATACTTTAGATAAACAGTGTAAAGGCAGGAAGTTCTGGTTTTGGCTCATCTTTTCAGAAGTCTCCCTTTATGGCTGGTACAATTGGTTGCTTTTAGGCCTAAGGCAGGGCAGGGCCATCATGGTGAGTGAGCATGGTGGAAGAAAGCTACACACCTCATAGCCAACAGGAGGAAGAAAGGTCAGAATGCTCTATAGTATGGAAGGGGCCAGGGACAAGATTTTCCCTTCTAAGGCAGCCCTGGGTAACCTAATTGTTATACCCAGGCCCAACCTAATAGCCCGTCCCACCACGAGCTTGTGAGTGGATAAATCCACTGATGATGCTACTGACTTCTTCATCAAGACACCTCTGTCCATCCCACATCTGACTCTGCAGCATTCGAGATCAAGCCCTCAACACATACGTCTTTGGAGGCCATATCATATTTAAGCCATAAACCTAGGTTCAACCATGTTCTCTAAAATCATATTAAGTACTTCAAGAACCCAGCTATTTCATGTATTATGATGTTTAGTATTATTTTTCCACGAATGAAAGCCAATGGAAGTTCACTGTTCTCTGATGTCAAGTATATCTGTATTATGGTAAATATAGTACAAGAGTTTCACAGTGCAAATATATCATAGATTGAGTGCATACAAGTCACAGACAAGTATAAAGGCTTCTTATGTGAACTGAGATGAGAGATGACATTCAAGTTTTTGCTGATGTTGCATTTACATTGGATGGAAAGTTCCAGAATGTCCTATGAGCCTAGTATGCCAAGCACAGAGCTAAATACTCCTAAATGACTAAGTCCTCCAAAAACAATTTATTGAAGTGGGAGCTGAGCATGGTGGTGCATGACTGCAGTCTCAGCACTCTGGGAGACAGGCAAGGAGATCACAAGTTTGAGCCCAGCCTGGACAATATTAAAGATTTTTAAGACCCTGTTTCAACATCAACCTATGAATTAAACAAACAAAAGGCCTGGAACATGAACTTCAGTGTGAAAGTTCTAGGTTCAAGCTGATTTATGAAGAAAAAAAGGAGAAAAGAAAAAGGGAGGAAGAAAGAAAGAGGGAGAGAGAGAAAGAAAGGAAAGAAATGAAGACTGATTTTAGGAGTGTTTTCTCTAGATCTGTGAGGTGTTCTAATTGGAATAGCATTGAATCTGTACTACAATTTAAGAAGTATGGCCATTTTCACAATGTTGGTTCTTCCTATTCATGCGCAAGGAATATCTTTCCATTTTCGGACATCCTCTTCAATCTCTTTTTTTCAGAGTACTATAGTTTTCACTGTATTGCTTCTTTTTAATTTTAAAGACAAAAGAATGGAAACATATCAATAACCAAACAGACATAAACCAGAATAACAGAAAAACAATAAGGGAAATACCAAATTACAGAGAAGATAGTAGGGAATGAGCAATGGCTGCTGTATTACATAATGTTATCTTTAAATTGGTTACTCAGTTATACAAATAAAGGCACGTACAATTGATCAAACAATTCTCACCACCCTCATCTCTGTTGTTCCCCCACCCTAGCAGTGGTCTTCCCTTTGATAATAACTGTACTTTTGGTTTTATTCACTTCTTCAAGCTCTCATATTGGGAAGACACATGGCTGCTTAAAATTATGCTGCAATATACATGGGTGTACAGAAGTTACCATGCCACTAGGTGGAAAAGCATCCAACCTCAAAGACTGTACACAGGCAGGGATCGAGGCACACTATGATCTGCACTCCGAAGACAAGCCCTTGAGGTCATCGGGGGTCCAGTCGAGTCTGTGGGGTCACCCCCCTGAACCACCAGGCTCTGCCACAATGCGGTGTGCCCGAGGGCCTGGTTGAATCTGCAGGGTTGCCCCTGTGTACCATCAGGCTCCGTCCACCCTGTCGCTGCACGCTCGGAGGCCTGGTCAAGTCCGCGGGGTCTCCTGGAACATTTAAGTTTACATGTTTGATCAATCTTACATGCCTATATTTGTTTATCTGAATATCCAATTTGAATACATCAATATGTAATTCAACAACGATTGTTAATTTCCTATCTAGTTGTCTGAAATTCTGTATTGCTTGTATTGTTTCTGTGTTATTTTCTAAATGTATGTATGTTTGCTAATGTTTTCATTCTTTCATCTTTAAAATAAAAAATAAAGAATGAAAGAAAGAAAAGAGAAAGGAAGGAAGGAAGGAAGGAAGGAAGGAAGGAAGGAAGAAAGAAAGAAAGAAAGAAAGAAAGAAAGAAAGAAAGAAAGAAAGAAAGAAAGAAAGAAAGAAAGAAAGAAGGATGAAAGAAGGAAGGAAAAGAGAGGAAAAGGAAACAAGAAAACTGAATTTTAAAGGCATTTGGTAAATTTTCCAAGATAATATGAAATATGGAGCCAGAGTGTACATTTAGGATCCTCTGCTTCTAGAAACTATCCTGTGTTTTCTATGCTATTCAATAACATTTCCTATAACTCAACATAATTTATAATGGAACAGTCAGTTTGTTTTAAAACACTCCAGGATACAAACCCTGTGGAATATTACACACTAAGTGTTAATGCTGAGTTGTTCCACAGATTGCTGATTGTGTTGCAAGGCACTGATACTTGATCTCTCTCAGAAAAATAACAGATGGATATTATTGTTTCTCTAGAAAACTTTGAGATATTTAATAGAGGAAATGTTAAGTCTCACAGTAGGAGAAATCAGTACAATTAAAAATGAAATTTAGACAGGTATCATTTGAAAATGTATCTATATCTTCTGTAACTAACCAATAAAATAAGATAATATTACAGAAAAAGTGTTTATGGTGAGAGAAAAATAATATGACATACGTGGTCAGAGAAAATTTCTGACATAAAAATGTTAAATAAAATTTTCTTTAAGATTTGTTTCAATTTAAACTTCCCTTACATTTCTGCTTTCAATAATTTTTAAGTTATCTCAATGTATGTTACATAGTCTTTGTAGTTTGTGACTCAGTGTGGTGGTGCGTGCCTGTAATCCCAGCACTCAGGAGATTGAAGTAGGAGGATCTTTGTGAGTTGGAGACCAGCCTGGGTTAACAAAGTGAGCTCAAGGCCAGCTTGAACTGCATAGCAAGACCCTGTCTCAAAAAGATAAAGAAATAATCTTTGCAGTTTGTGAGTCCATGTTAATCATAGTTTAGGGCTTATGAGTGCATATTTCTATGATCTTTGCAGGAATAATCCTTTTCAAATGGCAGAAGGTAGGTTGCCTTTGTTTTATTCAGATATAAGAAAAATTAAGGAAACTGTACCTTTCACAATAGCATCCAAAAATTAAAATATTTAGGAATCAATCTAACAAAAGAAATAAAGATCTATTCAATGAAAACTACAGTGCTCTGAAAAAAGAGCTCAAAGAGAACTTCAATAAATGGAAAATATTCCTTGCTCAAGGATAGGAATAACCAACATTTTGAAAATGGCCATAGTGCCAAAATTGTTGTACAGATTCAATGCAATTCCCATTAAAATATCATTATCATACCTCAAAGACCTAGAGAAAACATTCCAAAAATTCATCTGGAACCACAGGAGACCCAGCATAGCAAAAGCAATCCTGGACAACAAAGATACATTAGATAGAATCACAATCCCCAACCTGAAATTATACTACAAAGCTACTGTAATAAAATCAACCTGGTACTGGCTAAAAAACAGACCTGAGGATCAATGGAACAGACTGGAAGATGCAGATACAACCACAAACACACTCAGCCACCTAATCTTTGACAAAGAGGCCAAACAAGCTCACTGGAAGAAAGACAGCTTCATTAATAAATGGTGCTGGAAAAATTGGCTTGCCACTTGTTGAAGATTGAAAATAGACTCGAGTCTATCACCATGCACAAAGCTCAAATCAAAATGGATCACAGATATCAATATTAAAACAGAAACACTAAATCTATTAGAAGAGAAAGTAGGTAAAAATCTTGAAGACATAGGAGTAGGCAGAGAGAGCATGAACAAAAACCAAACTGCAAGGGAAACACTTCAAAGAATCAACAACTGGCACCTCATCTTTCTGAAAAGTTTTTGCACATCTAAAGAAAGCACCAGCAGAGTAAAAAGAAAATCCACAAATTGGGAAAAAGTCTTAGCTGGCTGTCCCTTGGAAATATGCCTTTTATCTATAACACACAAAGAATTAAAAAACCTCAGGCCCCCCAAATTCAAAGACCTGATGCAAAAATGGACAGCCAAGATGAACACACACTTCTCCCATAAATAAATACAAGTGGCAAATAAATACATGAGAAAATGTTCAGCCTCATTAGTCATTTGAGAAATGCAAGTTAAAACAACATTGAAATTTCATCTCACCCCAGTAAGAATGACTAGCATTAAGAAATCAACCAATAAGAAATAGTGGCGAGGCTGTGGAGAAATAGGAACTCTTCTGCACTGCTGGTGGGAATGCTGGTGAAACCAACATGGAAATCAGTTTGGAGATTCCTCAGCAAACTAGGTCTAGAGTTCCCATTCAACCCAGCTATTCCCCTTCTGGATATTTTCCCAGGTCTGAAAACATCAGATCATTGCAATATTTGTGCACCCGTGATTATAGCAGCACAACTTATAATAGCTGAATCATGGAAGTGACACAAATGTCCATGCACTGAGGAATGGATAAAAAAATTATGGCATTTTTATATAATGAATATTACTCAGCTATAAAGAAAGATAAATGCAAGGCTTTTATAGGTAAGTGGTCACAACTAGAGACCATACTCATAAGTGAAATAAATCAAACATGCATGTGTAAGCAACCTATTGTATCATTAGTGTAGGAACCTGAAAGTGTGTATGAAAATTAGGAGGTATGACAGACATTGGGAAATGAAAGCAAACTGTTCAAAAATAAAAAGCAGCTGGGATGAGGGAAAAGAGAAAAGGAAGAAAGAGATAAGTATATATGTATGTATATGCAGGAGAGCTAACATAGTTGTACTACTGACTTCTATCATTTTACTGAAAGGAATAGTTAATGATTAATTATTTGATCAACTTGGCGGCTCTATATTTATTTTACTGAGTGTGCACTTTGAAGTTACCAATATGTAATGCAACAACCATTATTAATTCCTTGTTACCTTGTCTGTAATTCAGTATTGTTTGTACTATTATTGTAGTGCTATTTATTTATTTATTTATTTATATGTTTTCATTATTTTACTTCTAAAAATAAAACAAAAAATCGGGTATTAATTTTCTTTTTTCATGAGCTTTTGTCACTTCATTATTAACCACTGAATATTATCCAAAATTAGAGATGTAACTGTAACTGAATTGTTCTTTTTAAATTTTATTTTAAAGACAAAAGAATGGAAACATATCAACCAGAATAACACAAAAACAATACAGAAAATACAAAATTATAGAGAAGATAGCAGGGAAATATCACTGGATGCTGTATTACATAATGTTATCTTCGCATTTGTTAACAAAAGCAGTAAAGGAAATACCAAATAATAGAGAAGATAGTAGGGAAGTAACACTGGATGCTGTATTACACAATGTGTTGTAACTTAATTGTACATCACATTATGCTAATGGTAAAAGCCTATTGAATTTACCAAATATTAATTAATACAGTTTTACATTGCTATATGGACATGCACTCTCAATTGCTAATGAAAAAAGTTATGAAAATTCATATGGAAATGGCTGTTGCTCTTTAGAAAGATCCACACAGCTTTAAAAATTGATTAAATCCCCTTTAATCCTAGTCTGCAAATAGATTATAAACAGCAAATACGACTGGTAAGTTTCAACACTGTAACAAGCTGATGTAGCAATGGTAGTGCACACAATTCAAAATGAAGAAAGTTAATGAGAATCCAAGGGAAGTCCATGTTTTCACCTATTACAGCAATTGTTCTGCTGCTTTGGATAAGCAAGTATTTGTGTCGTAAAGCACAAAGAGCAAAGTTTGCACTTTAATTTTCTTTAGAGAAAGCATAGACTCATGTGTTCTCCTGAAATATATTTTCAGCATAAGTCATATTAAGTAATATTCTCAATTTTCAAAAACATTTCAAGAGAAATATGGCTTAATGGTATCACCACTAATTTAAGGTTTGAATCTAGGGTAACTAACTGAGAAATGCAATAAAATATTTTTGACACAAATAAAAGTTTAAGTTGATTGATGGCATTTTCCTTTAAATTTAAGTTTGATGAGTTTATTTTCATCTGTAATTGTATCGTACCTTCCACTTAGCTTACAAGTGTGTTCAGACACCTACACTGACAGATTTCTTAGTGAGAGACATACTCAGTTGGGGAACAGATAGTAAGCCAATTACATTAAAACTACTTGCATTTTCTTATTTATGCTTTGATTCTCTTCCCAAGTCCATGCTGTGATATTTACTTTAACAAAATTCAGATGAACTAATTTTGCAAGGGCAATGGCACGTTCTCAGACCCCTTGTTTGCACATAAACTGCACAAAGCACACCTATTGATGGAGTGTTTTTCTCTCGCTGTCTGAAGGATGAAACTGTAAGTTACTGTTTTATAAAGAAACAATCTCTCTAGGGTGGATGGATTGTGCTACCAATCTGTTTAAGTCCTGCTTTCTACACAGTCACATTGTGAATGTTCACCAAGCAGTAACTGACCTCTTAATTAGAAGCAAATTTAAGATGATTTGTAAATGCTTGTATTTGTTGTAGCAATGATAATTCATTTTTGCAGAAAGTACTTAAAAGAAATAACATTAAAATTAGCAAAAAGAAGCATACTATTATTTTAAATAAAAATTTCATGAGTAGTTAAGCATTTTAAGGAGATATGAGTGTTATGATTTTTAAGATAAATTTAAAAGAGAATAAATAAAAGAATAAAAAGTTCAATTATCAATTAATACTAATATAGTGGCTGGAACAATATAGTAAATTGACCCTTTGAAGAGTTAGTAGACTATTTTGTAAAGCTAAAGAGTAAACATTTTGTAGTTTTTGAGAAACAAGAATTAACAAAACGTGTTAGTAAGTGGATACTATTGGCAAGTGAACATTCCCTCATATCATTAGTGTAATATGCTGCCTATTTTGTTAAAACAAGAAGTCAGTTTCCTCAACCACAGCAGATAAAAACTTTACAGAGAGTAAATTGAAAGTAGTCAAAGTTTTGCACTCACCCTCTTCTATGTAATATCTCTTACTCTCCGCTCCAGAGTGATCATCTTCCTTTTAATGTACCCCCTGCATTCTCTTAGTAGGATTTTATAATTCTATGATTTGCTCTCATAGTCTTCTTATGGTTCTTCTTATTTTTACAAACAAAAGAAAACTCCTTCCTGAACAAGCCTGCTGCTATAAATACCGCTGGACTGAATCGGAGAGAAGACTAGAGGGCAGCAGGAGGTACAACTGGTGAAGACCAAGATTAGGTGGTAATACCTAAGGAGTCTTCAGAATTAAATTTTTATGAAATAAACAGTATGATTTATGAGAAAATTTTGTGCATGTGCTTAAAATATTAAAAATTGATAAAGTATATTTCCATGAGCAAAATATTAAACATTAAAGAATAAAAAGCTAATGTCTGTACAAGTGGAACCAAGTGTGGTAATGATGGCATCATAAAATGTAACTGTATAAAAATTCTCATTGATTGTTATTTTCCCCAAATCTCTTTTTCACACTGTTGCTTCAAGCCAAAATAGAGTAGGGCTTATATTTCACAACTGGCATTTTTTATTTCAAGCTCCCCTAAAAGCTTTGTCCTACGAGAGTTTTCAGTCTTCTTGCAGGTGAGGCAGACACATGTGCCACTTTTACCTTCAGTGTTTCTTTGGGATCACAGATAACGCCAGAGCCTTGTAACTGGCCTTCTCTAGTCCTCTGCTCCAGAGATCACTCTGCTAAATCACAGAGATAATTTTCTTCACTTACTGAGTACAAAAATATAATTCAGAGTTATGGCTAAAACTTGAGCATGGATCTTTTAAAACCATGGTGTACTCCTTATGACAATTTGTAAATAAAGTTCATAAAATGTAAAAATAAGAGGAAAACTACACCAATTTTCCCAACAAGGGACAAACAGCTGCTAGAAACAAAGTCAAGAAACTACTACATAAGACTTAGAGTTTCTACTTTGTGTATCACTCCTACACAAATGGTAGAAAAGAAATGTTGGAAAAGTCACCAGCAAGAGATCCTATTTAATGGGACATTAGAACACCCTGAATCATAGTGGGCAATACCATTACAGATAAATAGATCATGCAGGCAGATGTTCTGTATCTGACAGGGAATAATGTGTTGAAGGGATTTTCAAAATTTCTTCAGAACTGGCCAATTGCCTTCAGATGAATTGCCAGCAAGGAAAAGCGTGGTCTGTCCCTGACAATATGCTAACTCTGCTATACAACAAGCCAATATTGCTTTAATAGTACACAAAGCACATCAATCAGTGGTTATAGATCCAGGAAGATTCAGGCTTTACTCAAGGGATATTTTCTACCTGTATGAAACTGTTGAAGTCTCTTTTCTCACTTTCTTAACAAACTCTAACAAATGTAGAAAATATTTGTACTTAAATGTATAATATATGATAAAGTAATTAGATTTTTTTCTGTGTAGCCTTAACAGTTTCTCAATCTCAGAAGATTAAAATTCATTTCAGATAACTATGTACTTTGAGTGACATCATGTATGTAATAGGACGTTCATCAGTACCTCTGTTCTAGTCACTAGATGCCAGCAGTACCTGCTTTGCCCACTTGTGGCATTATTGAAAAAAATGGATGCAGACACTGCTAAGTGCATTCTTAATGGAATCTGCTGCAACTCCAGTGGTAACCAGTTTTTCAAAATAAAAAATAGATCGATGCTGGAGTATTGCAAAAGACAGGTACCAGATAAAAAGATTGGAAGATTTTTTTTTCCCCCTCAGGAAAAACATAGTGTTTTAGAATGATGGATTTACAGGCTGGGAATACAACTCAGCGTGAGTGCCTAGTTGGCAAGGGCAAGGTCCAGAGTTCAACTCCCAGTACAAAAAAAAAAAAAAGAAAAGAAATTAATAGAATGATGGACATACAGAGTTGAAAGTTGCTGCAAACTTACTTTGTAGTACTTGTACTTTGGTAATTAAGTTACCAGTACCTGGAACCCACAGATATTTGATTTGGTCACTTCTTACTTCCCTCTTTGAAAAGGCTTCAGACGGGCTAGTTTGCCCCAATTTTCTTGCAAATATAGAAATAAAAAAAGATAAGATATTGAGAGCAATTAGAACAACCTGTCAAAGGAAAGGTCTGAGTCACATAACCTTGTTTTAGAAACATCAGGAAATCTGAGGATATATTTCAGTGGAATGGGGAAATAAAGTCATTCCCACATTAGCTAACGGTCAAAAATCTCTCACAGCTGGACTTTTGTGCATCTAATAAAGTCTATTTTACTGCTTATAATGAAAATGAAAAACTGCAAAGCTGTTCCCAACCATCCATTTACATATAAAGCTGTGGAACTGCTTTTCTGACTTCAACCAGGCTGGACGGCACCTTCCAGTTGACAGACTACTTGCCATGACTCGCTCAGCACTTGTATGAGTTCAACAAATACAACCAAGTGAAAACTGGTAAGAAGGCAAGTGTACGTCTGGTCTCCAGATGTAACTCTGCTACTATAGAGCCACTAACATAGTCCAGGCTCAGGCAACTGAAGTTGGAAGACACCCAGAAAATACGGAAATACTGGTGCTGTTAAAAGGTGAAGTCAGTCAGATTCTCTAAGACTGTGCCCCACAGAGCAACATTTACTAGCACAAATCATTGATTTTATTGTTATGTTCTTCAAGACTCTAACATAATTAGAGTATCAGTTTTATTCTCTATATCATTTTCAGAAAATTCTATGGTCACCCACAATTAGCAGTGAGAAATTTACCAAGTATCTGTCATACGTCTGTCAATAGTCATCAATACTCTCAAATGTCATTCACGCCATCATGTATTCCCTCATGAGTTTGCTCTTGTTTGTGTAGATTCCCTGTAAATAACTGACAAGGTTCAAAAGAATATAGACACAGTAGATAAGGGCTGGGGATATAGCTCAGTGGAATAAGCCCCTGCCTAGCAAGCGCAAGGTCCTGAGTTTGATCCCCACTACTGCCAAAAAAAAAAAAAAAAAAAAGTCAATAGACACAGTAGATAGAATATAGCTATAAAAGTGAGTATAAGTAACTATTTTATGCCTAAGTATTTATAGACATTTAGGAAGAAGAGAATATGTGACGGGAAACTGTATTTTTAGAAAATTTTAAAATGAGTGTTTTAAGTTACAGGCGGTTTTCATCATTAGGAAAAAAATCATGAAAATAATAAGCTTCCCACTAAAGAAATACTCAAGGGATGGACTGCTCCAAGATGGAGTTCAAAGTAAGGTAAGAAAAAATAGACTTTATTTATTTTGCTATCTTTTATTCTCTAGAATAAAACAAGAAAAAAATCTTAGACTCTAAGATTGCCTAAGAAGAAGCCAATTAATGAGCATCACATCACATAGTGACGATTTCTTAGGCAAGTACATGTAGGTTATTGGTAATTATTGCCTTTAACCACTCTCATTTACATAGGATTTTTTTAGACTGGAAGAAAATGGCAGTAAAGAACATGTAATGTTGATCTTCTCATCCTTCCTATAATATAACTAAACATAGACATAAAATCACACTATTCTATCAAGATTTTTGAACATGGGGGTATTTTAATTATACATTTGGTTGATTTATTAAAATACACATTTATCTTTTTTTCTCTTGGACTTCCTTATAGGCATCTCACACACCTTCTAACCACTATGATGTCTCCATAATTCTTTTATATATTATGAATTCTTATATTCCTGCAATTGCCCCAGTGAAAGTAGGCTCAATCTGAAAAGCTCTTATCTAATGATTTTATGAAGGTGTAGTACGGTCTGTTTTAAAAGTACATGTACACACACAATAAGTAGGATTAACAAATGAAAACCCTTTAAAGAAAGAGCAAAGGAAGCACTCAGACAGCTTGACTCAAGGGAAACCTGAAAGTCATTTTTCTCTGTTCTTTTTATGTTCACTGGTCACTTATTGAAAACATATTCCCAAATATGAGTACTGCGGAATACAAGAAGTTTGAAGTGGGTGGAAGAAACCGAGTAAATGAATCCCTGCTCCAGGCAGGCAGATCTCAGTGCCTGCGGTGATTGCTGGTATTGTTTGTCCTTACACATCATACCACTTTTCAGTGAGGGAGAAGACTCGCTACCTGAGTGTAGGTAACAGAAGATCATCATTCACTTAGCGACTAATACACAAAGAAACAACACGGGAAGGTTAAAATCTTCCAGAGTTGCCAGGAAGACGCTGAGAGGAAGACAAAAGATCAATACGAGGGTAAAAACTCTACATTTAAACAATTGTATGCCTCAATATGATAAGAAAATACCTTGATTTTATTCATGCATTTAATTACATTAATACATGTAACCTATATGTCAGTAACATTGCACCTAGAATTTATCCATTCTTCCTAAAAAAAAAAAACAACCCTGGACATTAATATATGCTTTGATATTTTAATAGAATGCAAGTTACTAAATTAGCGTAGAGTTTGATTTTGAATTCAGATTTCTTAAACTAATTTCAGATTCTCCAAAATAGTGGATACATTTCATTATACTACATGTGATAAAAATACAGTAAATGCTTAATTTTTTTAAATTTTTTAAAAAAATGATTGCAGTAAAAGACACACTTCCATTGCTCTTTTTCAAAACACTCCCCTTGCTCCGCACACATGTATCCCACCCTCCTTTCCACGTTCCGAAGCAGTTCTGGAATTCCTCTTCTGTGAATGTCTTTAACTATGCTATCATGGATGTTTTGAAAACCTGAACAGATACACAAGGTTTGTCTTTCACAGTCACTCTGACTTTGTGGAAAAGGCAGAAGCCACACTGTGCCAGATACAGAAAACCAGATGGAGGAGGATGCGCTTTAATGATTTTATTAGCCGATCTTTCCACTGGACGGCACAGTACAGAAAATGCACCATTTTGTAAGTCACCCTCCTAAACACCATCAAGAAAACGGGCTTTGAGAACTGTTTCCGAAAGTGCAAGAAGGATCCCATAAATGTCTTTACAGCACAGATGACATTTTAAAGGAAATTGATGGCACTGTGTCTTATTGTAATAACCTCTTGAAAATTACACACTCACTATAGATTTTACTCATATATTGTGTATTGGGCAAGGATAGTTTTGTCCAGGCAGGTTACATAAAACATATTAATTCTATGTGATAAATATTTGCTAAGTTTTAACGATATTTTTCACAATGTAAAGTACTCTTTTCTGTTTCGACATACCTATTTTTATATTTATAGATGCCATGAGAATAATACCATTTTCATGACTTAGAATGATTAATTATTAAAAATAAATTTTCTCTTTAAACTGAGTACTGTAGACTTCATGGATTTTTTAGTTTCATTACTTTACGTGAGGAAACTGAACATTGTCCAAGTAAAAGAAAATGAGGAGCTCACTGACAGAAATGTAGGCCTAGGAAACAACTAGATATAAAATAAAGCATAAGTTTTTAGAAAGAAGAAAAATTTAACAGAAATGTTTCACGGTGTTTATTTCCTCAGCATTTAAAATATGAACTGCCATGAGATGAGCATTACTATGCAGTACTTTTTGCTTTCCAATTATTTTAGTAGTTATCACCAACTTTAAGCAATTCCTCCCTCATTTCTGTTTTCAATATTCAGTTAACTATATTGGCTGTGGAACTAAAAAAGGATTATGAGGTTCTTTGTGTACTATAAAAGTACAGTATTTGGAAGTTGAGGTCATGTCGTTAATGAGTTTAACAGTAATTAAAAATGCAAGTATCCCTGGCTCCAGATTCCCCATTGATACAACCAAAGATACTCTAGCAGTTGCAGCAGTAACACAGCAGGTAGCTCAATAATTGAACCCTGAACATCCCAAATAACTAGTGTGATGTAATGATCTTCACTTTAACCCACAGTCATAAAGGGGAACATGGCCATTTAACAAAACGTAAATATTAATTCCCATTGTTGTCTAGTCATAATTTGTGACATACATATAATACATACAAACAAATAAGAAAATGGAACCTATGACCAAAAGAAATAAATCTAGATCCAGGTTACCAAGACATTGAAATTAGCAGTCTATGAACTAAAGGAAAAGATGAAAATAATGAATGAATAGAAATTGAAGAAATAGCTGCAGATAGATAAAGCCTATAAAATCAAATGGAAACCCTAAAATGGATGAACAATTCAGGAGTAAGAACTTCCGAATTTATAGTTACCAATAACTTCAAGCCAATGTACAATGTGTGTAATTGCACAAAAGCAGAAAGTTAAGAAAAAGCAGGAACACTTTATTTGAAGAAAATTTGCCCAGAAATTTCCAGGAAAGATATCTCCATAACCTCGGTACTCAGAAAATTCCAGAGGAAATACAATAAAATGATGGTTCAACGTGATCCTTTATTTTGTCAATTTCTTGTAACAAAATATAGAGGAAGAAATCATAAAAGCTGTCCGTGATAAAAATACATGACAAGCAGGAAAAAATTATAAGAATGACTCCCAAGATCTTGCCCAAAATCGTGCAACCTCGAAGGCAATAGGAAAGCATTTTAAAGCAGTGAAAAAAAATCTTCTAATTTAAACTTTTAATTATATTCCATTTTGAAAAAAATGATAAAGTTGTTCGTGCTTTCGATTTGCTGATAGTCTAATCGTTATGCAATGTTCTCTTGTTCTCTGGGAAATTTTTCTGCTCTGAAGTTCTTTATCATATGTCAACATAACGACTTCTACTTTAAAACTAGTGATATCAATATTTCATCTTAAATTTATACAGCTTTACCTTACATATACTTTGCCATTAACATAAATACATACCATATTTTTGAATACAGGTTTCTCATATTCAAACACAGGTATGCTTCATTTTATTGGGCCTCACAGACATTTTTACATTTAAAGGTTTGTGGCAACTGTGTCAAAAAAATTATTAGTACCATTTTTATAATATCATTTGCTCACTTTATATTTCTGTGACAAATTTTTGTAATTCTGTCAGAATTCATTTCTTTGCTATTACCAAATCTTGTCACAATGTGTGATCAATGATCTTCGATGTTACTTTTATAAAAATTGTCATAAATGTTGACTATTTACAATGGTAAACTTGATAAATGTGTCTGTGTTCAAACTCTTCATGGAACAACTCTTACCACGACTCTCTTTTTCTCTTTAGGACTTTCTGTACCATAAGACACAACATTGAAATTAGGCTAATTAATAACTATAATTCCTTCTAAATATTCAGGTACAAGGACAGTAGCACATTTATTGCTGTATATCAGAAGATAGATGTGACAATGAGGAACCCATGTCACGGACGAAAACAGACTGAAAGCTGGGCATCTTCACCAAAGGGTGAAGTAAGTGGTGAATGCAAATGAAAATGTGCCTGAAGGAAACTAAAAATGTTAGTTCAGTAAATGGTTAAATGATAGGAAAATGAAGCACGTTTATTCTTGATAAAGACAAAGTTCAAGTGGCCTAGACAGAAACTAAAACTAGCATGATGTACCTTAAAGAAAGCCAGATCCAGAGAGGGGCCCTAATTCCTGTCAGTTCCGTGAAGAAGAAAGCTACAAGAGGAAATTAGAAGATAGTAGAGGTTGCTTCTTAAGGAAAAAAGCTGTCTCCAAAACATTAAAGCATAGGGAGTCACAAGTACTGGTACAGAAGCTGCAGTAAGAAATCTAGGACATGTAGCTAATATAATTCATGCATGCAGTTATAATAAATAATGAATTTTTCAGTGTAGATGAAACAGCCTCATACTGCAAGAAGCTATCCTATAAAATCTTCATAGCTAGAGAAAGAAATTCAGTATCCGGGTCCAAAGCTTTAAATACAGGGTGACAGTTTGAATTGGGGCTAATGTCACTGATGACTTTAAGTGGAAACCAGTATTTATATACCACTTTGCACATCCCAGAGCCCTTAAGAATTGTACTAAATCTATATGACCTATTCTACATAAACAGAAAAACAAAGTACATTTCCACTTACAGCATGGTTTGTCAATTTCAACTCACTGTTAGAAGATACTGCTCAGAAAAAAAAAAAGATACTGCTGAGAAAATATAAAAATTTCAAAATATGACTTCTGGCTGATAGAAGTCTACGATGACTGCTGTCACTCTAGAATTCTGATGCTGATGTACAAGGAGATGAGGATGTTTTCACGCCTGCCAATGCAGTACACATTCAGCAGCCAGTGGATTAAGCAATCATTTCAAAATGTGTCTTTTTATTTTAAAAATACATGGAATGAGGTTTTAGCTGCCATAGATGATGTTTTTTGTGATGGATTTGAGCTGAGTAAATTGAAAACCCCATGGAAAAGATTCATCACTCTAGATGCCATTAAAAATATTTTGATCTATGGGAAGAAGTCAAAATATCAAGGTTACCAGCAGTTTTGGAAAAAATGATTTCATTCCACTTGGAAAATTTTGATGGGTCCAAGTCCTCAGGAGATAAAGTCACTAAAGACGTGTAGAACTGAGGAGAAATAAAATCAAGAGTGCAGCCTCAGAGGCGACGAGATCGCCGTAATCTCATGGAAAAACTTTAATAAGAGAACTTGCTTCTCAACAATGAGCAGAGAGAGTGGTTTCTTGACGTGAAATCTTCTGATGAAAATGCCATAAACTTTCAAATGAAAACAAAGGATTTTGAATATTATAAATGTAGTTGTAAAACAACAGCAGCGTTTGAGAAAATTGATGGAAATTTTGATGAAGATCCTCTGGATAAAATGCTATCGCTCATCATTACATGCTACCAAGAGTTCTCTGTGAAAGTCAAGTCAAACAGTGCAGCAAACTGCCTTATTGTCTAATTTTGAGATATTAACACAGCCCAGGCTGATCATCTGCATTAAAGCAAACCCCAAATCCCACTGGATTATTACTCACTAAAGGCTTGTATGATAGCTAATATTTTTTAGCTTAGCATTAAATATTTTTAAGAAAATGTGCATTGTTTAGATACAGTGCCATTGTATACTCAACAAAGTATAGTGTACACCTAATTTCATACGTGTTAGGGAAGGAGAAATAATGTGTGACCCACCCTATTGCAGTGTTAACTATTTGAGTGGTATGGGATGAAATTAATAATAATTTTTTTCACGTTTTAATATATTTAGTTTTTAATTGATACATTTAGACCCAATAGCCATTTTCAATATTTAGATATGTTTGTATCAAGTAGGTCTTTATTTCAGCTGCTAAAAAATTTAAATTCAAAGAGCTTCATAATTTAATCCCAAATCCCGCTGACGAGATTTTTAAAAACATGGCACAATCCATAAATTCTAACCCTAAGTAATACAATTTCTGATGTCTTCTTTAGAACTTCAATATTCTATTCAACACTTACTATAAACAAACATTAATATATATTTCATCAATTCAAAATATTCCTTAAAAATTCAGTTATAGTACAAAGGTTCTCATACTACAGCAAGAATACTTAACAGAGGGAAATAATATTTTAGGTCCTGTTCAGTATATAAAATTATGAAATTGTGTATAGTTTCAGATATTACTTCTACCTCAATCTGGAATTGACATATTCTTCAAGTTTCAGCACTAAGTTTAACATAAAATACTATTTCTGGAAATTCTCATTTTATTTCTTATGTATTTTCAAGAAGATTGTCATTTTTATATCTATTTTGAAGACATAGACTTATTATTGTTGTACTTTAATTGTGAGACCTGTGCTAATCACATTATAGATTTTTAAACCAATGCAAAATGCTTTAATGATAGCTTTCAGATTTTAGGGCCACATTTTAAAGCAGACGTCAGATATATACAAGCAAAACTCCAGTTATATAATCATAGGAATACAGAACTAAGATTAAAAACTAACACAAATCAGATTTCCACACTAAACTTGAAATACGGGGTATAAAACCATTCTATTACAGACAAGTTCACATAAATTTCAAATGATAGTTTATGATAAATATCTACAAAAAAGGATTGCATTTTTGTTTGAGTTTTCCAGGTTAAAAATATATACATAACAGTTTCTGTTGAGTAAACGCATTCCCGCTGCTCACCAAATGCAAACTATTGCAAAATTAATTTTAGTGTTAAAATTCAGGAATTGGGTCAGCTTATTAAAGTTTATCTAACCATACAACCATAATAAGCACAAACATTTTAACTGAAATATCTAGTAATAAAAACCTTTTTAAAATACTTATTTCTATAAACCAAACAATGTTTTCCTAATGTGACTAGCTATATTACACTTTTTTTCTTGTCTCGTGAGACAAGCAACACTAAATTTTAGATTGATTTATTTAATCACATGTAGAAAACTTTTAGTAAGCCTGTATAAAGAGAATAGCTATGCATGTTTACATTGGTGATACATCTTCTCCTTAACAAGATCAAAGCACAGCCAGTACAATCACAGACTTGAAGTTATAGTACAAAGCTATAGTGATAAAAACAGCATGGTACTGGCACAAAAACAGACACTTAGATCAGAGAACAAAGTATAGGATGGAGAAACATATCCCAAGCATATTCAAATACTTGATCTTTGACAAAGGGGCCAAAATGCAAGCTATAATAAAGAGAGCCTCTTTCGTAAATGGTGCTGGGAGAATTGGATACCCACACACAGAAGATTGAATCTCAACCCGTATCTCTCACCATATACTAAACTAAACTGAAAATGGAACAAAGAACTAAATGTTGAAATGGAAACAATATGCTGGAAGATAAACTAGGTAAAATTCTTGAAGATTTGGGCATAGGCAAGGACTTTCTGAACAGAACATTTGGTTGCAAAGGAAATAGTACTCAGCATCAAAAGATGGCATCAAATTAGAACTTCTGCAGAAGCTCTTTAAAGACACTCTACAAAAAGGGGAAAAAATAGCCAGCTATTCCTGTAGAAGGCAAATAATGTCTGAGGGAATAATGTTTAGAAGACAATGAAAAAACTTTAAAAAATTAGATAACCCAATTAGACCACCTAAAATAAAAGACCTGTTCAAAAAGTACACAAGTGAAATGAATAACACATCACAGAAAAAACACAAATGGACAGTATATTCAAGAAAAGATGCTTAACATTGCTGGCCTTTATAGAAATTTCAGTTAAAACAACACCAAGATTCCATCTTTCCCAAAAAGAATGCTCATCATCAAGAAATCAATAATAACAATTCTGGCAAGGATTCAGGATAAAATGGAATTGTTGCACATTACCAGTGGGAATGTAAACTAGTACAACTGCTATGAAAATCAGTATGCTGATTCGTCCAAAAATGAGAATTAAGGAATTCCATTGAGTTTTTATTATCTTTCTGGCTTATCTTCCCTCAAAAATGAAATATGTAATACTTTAGTTATAGATGAATATGCATATTTATAGCAGCACAATTCACAGTGGGTATATTTTGTGTACATGTCCATCAAGAGGTAAATGGATAAAGAAAATGTGTTATTTACACCCAGTGGGGCACTACTCGGACATAGAGATACATAAATTTGAGCCATTTCTCCAGGAGAATGGGTGCTCCTAAGAACCATAATCTTTAGTGAAATAAACCAAACATTCTTAAATGTCCTAATGTTTCTCTTACATGAGAAACCAAAATTATGAAGAGCAAAATAAAAGATAACAGGGAACAAGGAGATTGATCTTTCTCAAATGGTAAAGGGTCAGGAGATGGAGGAAGTGGGGGAGGGGAAGGGGCTAAACTAGTATCAAGAAGTGTTATTTGCATGTACCTAGGGATGGAACCATTAGGTTACTGTAAACAAGTATTAATAAAATGAATGAGTGGCTAAATAAATAGTAAAAATAAAAAATTAAGAAAACAGACCTAATGAATATATGTGACCACTATAATCAGAAATTAGGATATCCATTGATGATTTTCTAAAAATATAAAAGAATGTTTTGTTAATTGATCACTTAACAAATGAGAGAATGAAAATTACATAATATAGTGACTGAAAGCATAGACTGGAATTAAGCTGCTTCAGCTGAAACATTTGCCCCTGTACTTACTATGATTGCAATCACAGGTTATTGGATTATTATGACATTGGATTATTACGTATTCCTTGTCTGTTTTAGTGCTTATTTACAATATGTTTTCAATTGTACAATAATTTATTTTTTCTCTTCTATATCATATTTACATATCCTAAATTATATAGTAACTTCTAATACACATAAAGTTACTGTGACTATTTTGTAAGACAGTACATGTATAGACTTAGCACTCTTCTCACAGATTTTAAAATCTTTATATAGTTTGTGGCTGTAGAAAGTTTTAAAGCAATCTCAAACATCTTTTCCCCCATTTACCAAAATATCATACAATTTCAGTTTGCTGTTTTCCATGTTGATGATTTAGAAATTTACACTATGGCACATCGTGTAATGTACACTTTTTAAAAGTTCTGGGAGTACTTCAAAGTTCTGGGAATACTTCAAAGTTCTGGGAGTATTTCCTGGTCTTGTTGGAGCCAGAACCCTGGAAACAACGAGCTGAAGGTCAGCAGAAACACCACTCCTTTTTCCACATGCTCAATACACTTTTCCACTGAGTTTCAAAGGTTTGAATGCAGCCAGGCAATTTCGATCACACCAGGAGTTTTGTCAGTGTCCCCACAGTTAGGACCGCTGCTAAGCTGTCAAAATTGTTTACTCATGAGTGAAGCGATGAGGTCATTCAAGGGGAATAGCCCCCTTGTTCTTCTCCCCCAAGATGAAGTTTGCAAATTCAGTCAAATAATTCAGACGAGGTAGCTTGGCTCCTTCTTCATTAAAAGGAAAAGAAAACAAAACAAATTCTGAAAGAATAACCAGGTGGTCTATTTCCCAGAGATAATAGATATTTTCCTTTGCAATTAGATATAACAGATTAAATGTTTAGATTGCTAATATCTGGGCATTTTAAGTTAAAGAGAGACAAAGACAATAACCAGTTAGATATAAAATTGTCATTTGGTAAAGTTATTAAAGTAAAATTTTGTTAAATTTTATCTTGAGGCTTTCAACTATGAATACACAATTCCTGTACCTTTAACACATGAAGAAATTTATTGTGCTTGCTGTATCTCCAGAGATTTATCACAATTAATGCGAAGTGTTTTTAAGTAAATCATGTAATAAGAATCAAATATGTGTTAGTATAGTGTTTATTACAGTTGAAATAGTTGTTGGCATTACCCTTCTATCTCTATAAGCAATGAAAGTTACAGGCTATTTCCTAAATCTACAATCTAAGTGCATGACTTGCAGAAAGTCAGAATTCTCTTGTGAAGGCTCACTATAGAAAGAATTCAATTATGTATTATAAAAGTTAATGTTATAACGTTATGTAACACAGCATCCGGTGCTAATTCCCTACTATCTTCTCTGTAATTTTGTATTTCCTGTATTGTTTTTGTGTTATTCTGGTTTATACGTCTCCATTCTTTTGTCTTAAAATTAAAAAAAAGAGTCTATGTTACTTAAGCCTAGATAAGCATATTGTAGAATTTGAGTTGGTCCTTATCACTCTGTGCTAAAATATTCTGAGCAAGCCAAATTCTAAGTGCACTATGATTATCCACACCAGTTTATAAAATATTTTATTTTCTAATAATTAAGACTATACCAAAGTCATTCAGTTTTACACATGAAGAGAATATATATTTCTCTAAAAGGTAGTTTAAAATGACACAGGTTTAAGTAATTATTATATAGAAAATTTAACCATAAGGATAAAAATACAGTTTTACATGCAAATATATAGATTAATATATTATTTTCCACATAAAAGGGGATCTTTTCTCTTCATTCAGTATTGTCAACCAGTATGACTGCACCCTGTAATTTGGGCGGTGACTTTCTGTGAAATTATGGTAAAACACACTTATCTGTTGTGATGTCCCTGAGTTTTCTTTTTCCCTACCTCACATGTCAGCAGGTCCCAAAATTTGATTTTATCCCTTTGGCATATTCAAATGTTTGTGACTAATCCCTACAGAGTGTTGACTGTAAAGCACTCCTATTAATTTTATAGGGCTTATCAAACAAGACAATGTCAGTGAGTCCACATAGAATAGTGATTACGCTAATAGCTGCCATGTCTAATTATAATTATCACAGCACCAATTTTGAAAGAAATATTTTAAATATTGTTAGGTCCTTCAAACCCAAAGGGTTATTTTAACTGAACTGCACTAATTAACCTCATTGTAGAAATATAGTTAATAAATACTTTGAGAGATCTTATTACACTATTTGAGAGCTTGAGAGAAATCTCAAGAAAGTCCCCAAAGGGCAGATCAATACAAGGAAGAAATCGCAAAACAGAATGAAATAGAGTAATATAACAAATGATCATGCTTACATCATAAGACATGACTTTTGTCAATGGATTATCTTAAAGAAATGTGAGACTACTCAGTGACAAAATATGATAAGTGACAAAATTTGTCCACTTTGCTGCCCTCTTCTTCTTACTTCTTCTGCTTGGGATGTTTTATGACTGTGTACATGTATATACAAACATGCATTTCCAAGCTGCAATGTTTCCTTGTGTATATTTCATTAAATTGTTGCTTTTACTGCAAATACCTCAGGGAATAATTTTTCATTAATTATTTGATATTTTATTAATATGACGAGCAACAAAATCACAAATGTGAATGTAATGATAAAAACAAAAGAACATTAAAATAATAGCAATATTCCAAAACCAGAATATTTCAATTTATTTCTCACTTGTTTTGAAGTTGTCATATATTAATAGCAATGCAAACTTATATATTCATTTTCTTTTATAAGAACTAAACCTGTAAATTCAGTTTTTATTTTTAATGTTTTTGGTTCAACTGAAATAGAATTTACAGCCAAACAAATTTCCATGACTATGTGCAAAAATGTACAAATAAAAGAAGATAATTCAATTGTACCTAAGGTAGGGCAAAATGATTGAAAAGCTGATTAAATTTTATGTTAAATTTTACTTCTGAGCAACTGAATAAAAACATCAGATTCCCTTTCAAAAAATAAAAAGAATAGCTGTATTTATATTTCTCCTTAAAAATGCATTACTTCTACAAGAAAGGCCAACCAAAGTCCTGACTCTTAGACCAGACTAACTTTATTTGTTCTCTGGTCCACCATCAAAAATACACGGAGTGGGTAAAAGTGAGATACATGGATATATTCACAGCTGGACCAAATTGAGTGGCAGTTGGTTCCGCTCCCCTGAACACACAGAAGTGTTACACTTACTGGGCTACAACAGAGGCAGGAAATACACAGAAGTGCATTCAACCACACTTTGGCCCACCAGAAAACAGTGCTAAAAATCTGGCTCTATGAAACCTCTTTGCCAATTTCCAGTCTTAGCAAGAGGAAGCTGGAAAAATAGTATTCCCTTAAAAGATCCACTTGAACTTCTCAATTTCAGTACAAGAGACACCCCACTTTGGGACATAAACTATAAACTTAAAGGGATAAGCTAGGCATGGTGTACATGCCTGCCTGTAATCTTGGTATTCTTTGAGACTGAGACAAGGCAGTCCCATGTGTGAGTCTAGCTTGGTGACTTGGTGACTTAATGAGTTAGTGAGATCTTTAGTCAAAATAATTTTCTTTTAAAAGACTAGGGATGTATCTTGGTACAAAATCTCTGGATTCAATTCCTACTACTCACACACATAAACACACACACACACACACACACACACACATAAATACACACACACCAACACACACACACACACACACACACCTTAAAAGACTAACAATTATATGTCTGTTCTAGATGATAGTAGAAAATAGTAAAAATCAACATTCACAGGATAACTAAAATATCCCAAAACATGGAAATTGAACAACATACTAACATTTTTAAATATCATGTGAGTCAAGGTGAAATCTCAAAAGAGATTTAAACATTTTTAACTACAAGGAATATACTTAAAATATCAATATTTATGTGATGCATTAGGAACAGTGACTGGAATTATAGCACTGCATGCCTAAATTGGAGAAAAAAGGTATCTCGAATCAATAATCTCAGCTTCTATCTTAAGAAATTCTATGATGGGGAAAATAACTCCCAACTTGTTAAGGATCAGATGTGCCAAGGTAACAGCCCCTGGAATATTGCAGAAGGAATTTCCAGGGCCAGGGATGTTAAGAGTAGGAAAGTTTTATCAAGAGAAAACTCCTGAGACACAGGAGGGGTGTGTCATGAAAGTGGATTGTTGCTGAGCCCTTTTGTCACAAATATTTCATACAATAAAATCACAACATGGGTCAAACTATAATTAACCTATAGGTTTACAAGCATAGTCACTTCGCTAATAATGTTCCAATAGGGAAGTAAGTCAGGCAGCAAGGATACAGAAAAGAACAAAGACACTCTTGGCAAAGGAGGGGTCCAGATATCCTTGTCAACCACCTGTGTGTCTGTTGCGGATCTGCGTTCAATGCACCAGGTGGTGCTAGTTCCAATATCATCCCAAATTGCTATTGTCTCTAGGGGGCTTGCGGAACTGGCTACTGTGTCTCATCTCGGGGCTTGACTGCCTTCAGATTCACCTGCAATCCCAATCTTCTATGCTGACCTCCTTGATTGCTCAATGTCTCTCTGGTTGAATATTAATTTCTATTTAATTTCATTTGGAAATAAGTCCAAAGAAAGCAAAACTAAATAAGTAATGACAAACGGGCCATTTCCTTAAAAGACTAAAGTCTTCCCCCAAAGTTACATAAAAAATAATCTGACTAGATACATATGTATTGAATAAGCTGAGCTAATTTTAAAACAAAATGTTCCAGCCCATATAACAAAGATACACTGATATGTTGTATGTTTAAGGAATAAATTGTATGAATTCCCTATAATCTTTAAGAACATAGAAGCAAATAAAACAATTCTTAGTTTGTAACCCAATATAACAACTGACAAAGCCATTACAAGAAAATTAGAAACTAATATTTTCTTCACAAGTATAGTTACACAAATTTTCAAAAGAACTCTAGTGAATCAAACCCACCAATATATCAGAAGAGTTACACAGCACAAACAAGTAGAAATTATCTCAGGTTTGCAAGACTAGTTCAACACACAAAAATCAACTAATGTAATTCATCACATCCAAAGGCTAAACAAGAAAATTTATCTTGTTTTATCAATGGCTGCAGAAGAATAATTGTCAAAATCCCCAAAGAGTTATGATAACAAAAATCTCTCAGTGAAATAAGAATAAAGGATAATTTGAGGAAATAATCCACAGAAAATATACAGTTTACATCATGCTTAGTAGTGGGAAGTTGGAATCATTCCCACTAACATCAAGAATAAACCCAGGATAATCTCCTTAACCTTCTTTTGTGAAATAATATTGGAATTACAAATTAATGCTTAAAAGAAAAACCCAAGTAAAGTAAATAAAATAGGTTGATTTGGAAGGTGAAAATGAAACTATTTGTTCAGAGAAGACATGATCAACCCTGTACAAAGTCTAGAAGAACTAAGAGGCAAAAGCACCAACAATGAAACTCCTGGAACAAATAAGTCACAGAATATAAAATTAACATGTAAAAGTTAATCACTTTCCCATATGTCACCAAAGAGACTATGCAATCTGCAGTTAAAAACGCAATGTCATTTAAATCCACTTCTTATAAAATGAAAGAACTAAACATAAATGTAGAAAATATGTATTTGTATGAGAAAAAATACAAAGCTAAATGAGAGAAATCCCATGCTGAGAAATGGGAAAACTCAATCTTACTAAATTGTAAATTCTTCCTGGATTAATTTAGAGATGCAATACAATCTGAATTAAAAATCCCAAGAAGTTATTTGGTAGATACAAAATAAAATGATTCAAAAGCTTATACAAATTGTGCTGCTATAAACATGGGTGCACATATGTCAGAGTGATATGATGTTTTCAGATCTTCTGGGAAAATACCCAGAAGAGGAATAGCTGGTTTGAATGGAACCTCTAGACCTACTTTGCGGAGAAATCTCCAAACGGCTCTCCACAGTGGTTGCACCAGTCTGCATTCCCACCAGCAGTGTAATACAGTCCCTATTTCTCCACAGCCTCGCCAGCATCTGTTATTGGATGACTTTTTCATACTGGCCAGTCTTACTGGGGTGAGATGAAATCTCGATGTTGTTTTTATTTGCATTTCTTGAATGACTAAGGATGTGGAACATTTTCTCATATGTTTATTTGCCATTTGTATTTCTTTGTCTGAGAATTGTGTATTCATCTCAGATGCCCATTTCTGGATTGGGTCTTTGAATTTGGACAGGTACATGTTGTTTAATTCTTTGTATGTTCTAGATAGAAGACCTTTGTCTGAGGGGCAGCCAGCTAGGATTTTTTCCCAATTTGTGGGTTTTCTTTTTACTTTGCTGGTGATTTCTTTAGATGTACAAAAACTTTTCAGTAGGATGAGGTCCCAATTATTGATTCTTTGAAGTGTTTCCCTTGCAGCTTCGTTCTTGTTCATGAACTCTC